>JASDQU010586848.1:103809-118897 GCA_032191745.1 Picea mariana | reverse complement strand
AAATAAATATAGGGTTTATAAGGAGATAGTATAAAATATTTAAAATTATATATAAAAGATTTGGTTCAAAGGGTACTCCTACAAGGAGAAAATGATAGGTAGGTAATTTTTCTAAATAGTAAAATCTATAAGTTGACAATTTTACTTTGCCTAAATATTGATAATTTCCACTACGTTACATAAAAAAAAATTAAATAGGTAAAAATGCTTAACAATCCAAATAGATAAAAATGTTCTAATTGAACTTAAAATTTTAATATTGTTCCTACCAAATAGCTAGCCTAGGAATTTTACTAATAATTTTGTTTGCAATCTCATCAATCTATTCTTCAATTTGAACCAATTCCTCTTTGGAAAGAGCGAAAACCAAGAGAGTTGGTTAACCTATATTGAACTTTCCACTCTTCACCTACCTAGTGGATCTTACTACACTTCCTCATTGGCATTATTGTGTTAGTTGTGATCAACTAACATGAATGGATAACATCATCCCGTTGGATATCATAAATGAGGATGGATTGAATATGGGGAATGAGATGCAAGTAAATTCAAAATGTAGCTAACTAAATCCCAGATACAAGAGCAAATAATAAGATTTGTCAATGCAATCAATAATAGTGAGAATAATCCCATTTGTTATAATAAATGAACCTAAATCAGATCCTCCGGACTTCCTCCTGAAATGAAACAATCTGAATGTAAAAAACACTTCCTTGTCAAACAAGTACACTCTTATTTCTTATTAGATGTTAGCAAGAAGAACAAAAGTGAGACCAAATATCATAATGCAAGAAGAAGAGTCCTAAAACTAAACATAGCTTCACAAGAGTATTGTAGCATTAGATAATAATAATATTTTTATTGACATATGATGGATAACTTACAATGGAATAAAGAGAATCCTTTTCTCAAAAGCAATGGTTCCATTTATAAAATTGATTTGTGGTTGTTGGCCTTCCAACTTCCTAACTCTTCACATACTTTAAGAAACTCTTCAATTACCTTTAATAACTCTTCACCTACCCTAAATGACTCATCACAAACTTGTTTTATTCACACCTTAACTATTCAAATTTCCAAGGAAAGTGTCAACTTTGACTTGTTGACTTCATAAACAACTATGCTCAAGGGACAAGGAATTGCTTAGTAAAAGCATTAAGTTGAGAAAAGGTTTCCTCAAATTGTTCTCCCTTTGTCAAATCCAATCTTCCCACCTTGGGGTAGTTGACCTTAGCTAATCTATATTCTAATTCAAGTCTTTTCTTCACTAAGTTTGTGATTACATTGTTAAGCAATTCGTGTTGCTTTGTGGGTTTCATGATATAATCATGAATGGTCACTTTATGAATTATTTGGATGCTTCACACGATAGTCTTCTTTAGCTAAATGCATTGGTAAATTTTTTCTTGAAATATTCTAACATAACAATATATCTAGGTGTAAGTGAGGAGGAATGATCATGTTTCTAACAACCTGCATATATGATAGGGCATGAGAAATGTTTTGTATCAAGAGGGACATCTCTATATGTGAATTTTGCACAATGGATATTCAATAGAAAATTGACCCTATACATTTTCTCCCTTGAAATTATCCCAAGTTTAAATTTCATTTGGAATTGGCACATATTGTTCTTGCCACATGGTGCTTTGGATTAACTACATCTCTATATGTGAATTTTTCTTAATGAATATTTAATAGAAAATTGATCCTATAAATTTTCTCCCTTGAAATTATCCCAAGTTAAAATTTCATTTGGAATTGGCACATATTGTTCTTGCCACATGGTGCTTTGGATTAACTAAAATTTCCTTGGAAAAATATTGACCATATTTTGATCAATAAATGTGTTGTATTTTGCCATCGAAACTTGGAAGGAACACATGCTTGTAAGGTCCATACAAAATTTGATAACATATTTCGTAAAAAATAAGTACTTCAAAAAATCTTCTACATTACTTGATTTTGTGTTTTTGACTCTGATTTGTTCTTTGAGGATAGAGATTTGATTATTTTTGTCAAGATTTATACATTCAATTTTTGTATTTTTGCATTGTTCATTTCATCAAATGTAACCTAAGAGGTGCCTATGGAAAGTAGATGCACATGTTTAATGTTGAGGAAAACTTCTTTTGTAGAATTTGCATCTATCTTCAAATCATTACCTCTCTTCCTTTTGCAAGCCAACCTTTTGAGACTTTGACTTTAAACATCAAACAATATGGATTCATATTATTGCTTGTCTTCTCTTCTGTAGGTATTTGAACACACAAGTATTCAATTAACCAAGGTGCCCACCTAACTGCTTGGTCTACTATATCAATCTTGATTCCTTCTTCTTGTTATTTTCCAACATTTCCTTCTTACTTTACTGCCACAATGCTCAATTATTCTCTAAATGCAACTTTTCACCCCTCCTATTGTTGTATATACTTAGGACTTAACTACCTTGTTTCTCTGGCAGTAATGGTTAAAACTATCAATGCATCATTCTTGCTACTTACCTTCATCATATTGGCTTGTATGCCTTTTGAAACCATGCCCCTTACYGATTATGCATGTTCATCAGGTTGATGGTGTTASACTTTGACCAGTTCCCTAMAATATCTTTAWCAATTCCCAAGGTCCCGGTTGCATCAACTTGGCCTACCATTATATYTTATTACCCTTTGTTTCCTTCAGTTCCACTTRATCCATGGCCATMTTGAACATCTCTTCCTATTTAACATMTTGGTTACAAAATCCCYACATGACTRGAAAGGTATTGAAATAATCTCTTACCTCATGTGGAGGATCWTGTATTTTGAGTGGGGCTCTTTAAAGAAGCRATAACATCCAGTTATACAACTATATATTTAGCATGGTAGAAGTTTATGAAATCATAAGAGTCAAATATATAGATAGGAAAAGATGGTCATGGTTTCTTATGTTTCTTCTTTAGAGACCCGACCACCCCATGCAAAGCTATCTAGTATGATATCTCGTTACCAACCTATTTGAYACATGATTAGTTAGCATATGACAAGACTTGTTGTGCTTGTATACCCTTAYGTAATTGATTCTTTMTTCTACTTAAGAATCCCCAATCTGCTTCATCACTACAACGATGGATGCACTCAAACATGGACAATCCTCATGGTCGACTATTTGATAATAATAAATAATAATCTATTTTTAAGGTCACGACCAAGCCAACCACCAAATTGGTGTATGAGACCCCCTCTGCCCAACGATTTGACTGGTAAATTCTACAGAGGTATACATACCTTACCCCCCTTTGGATTTGAACTTGTGACCTCTTAGGAGGAAACACATGTTCTTAACCATTAGGCCCACTCAGGATGATATAATAACGACAATTCATTACCATATATAGCATCATATTCTTGTTCATATTTTGGTCTCCATAAAAATTGATAATGAATGTGACTTGGTTATAATTCAAGGGGCTAAGGGTGAATACATGTATATAAATATGTGTCAATGCAAACACAATCCATAAGATAGAAAACCATGTAAAATCTTGCAGATTCTCTTGACTCTGGTGTTTTAGATTTATGTATATCTTGGGACAAACTATTGGAGATAATATCTACCTAAATGAAGATGGTTCCATGTTCTAATGCTTCCTGTGTGATAGGTACCCAATTTAACCAAAGGGACTTTGTGTTTGGCACTCCATGTACTCGATTCATCGTGATGATATATGTTATGTCTTCATGCAAATCCTTGACTTGGTAAATTCACATGTTGAATATTTTGAGACATTTTGTAGAAATCCACTATTTTATTACTAGCTGATGTGAGTCCTTGTGGGTTATGAACTTATCCACCTAGGCCTACAAGATTTAGATGCGATGGGACACAAATTTATAGAAACTATGGAGGTTTTTTTAGTTGAATAAACTAATTACTTACCTCATGCGTTGCAATTTTTTAATACTAGGTTTGACATACTGTATTAAGGTCTTGATCGTGTCCAAGCATGAAAAAATCTCCACTCTAGTTGTTGTTTGTGAATGTGAGAATATTTGAAGATGCGATCTTTCTAATCCTACTTTGTGTTAGTGCTAGATTTATGATTTTCTATGAGTGATTTCATATCCATCATAGGAGTATAATCGTCTTTGTACCATTGATTGAGAGGTTAATATGACTAATGGGATGAGATGTCTAGGGAAAGCATCATGTCTGTGAACCAAGTATTTGGATCTTGGATTGATTCTCTTTTTTCCTTCCCCATTGTACCTATACATGCAAATTCTTATCAATGTGTTATCTTTGGAATCATAGGCTTGTGCATAAAAAAGAATGATGATAGGACCAATGCAAAATATTACCTCCAAAATGATTAATACTATTCAATCCTACAAGTTAAACAAAGAGGGAATAAAGGAAAGATAAGAGAATATACTTAAACCTCTCTAATCCATTTGAAGCAAGAGCTAGAAAAGTTCTACAACTCTTAAACACAAATAGTTTCAACAATAATTGATTTATAATATAAATTACATATCATGGGGGCTCTAGTTTCTTTGTAGAGGCTTGAATGACAAGCTACTTGAAAAAAATTCAATTTTTGGTAGAATCGACAATGAACAATGTTGAACTCATGGGAAAATATGTGCACATGTAACTTCAACAACGAACTACCCATGAAAATTTGCTTGTAATGACACAACAAACTATTCTACGAGAAGTATTCCATGAAAAACTATTTCAACTTGTCTAATAATATATAGAATTTAAACACTAGCTTCCAAAGGCTAAAATTCTATGAAAACATTCTCTCGAATAGTAGAAGACACAACAACAATACAAAGAAGGAAAATGCAATTCCTAGAGGAAGAATGACAAGGATAAATGCATGATTATGGACTGTAAATTCATTAGTAAGGCAAAAAAACATTTTTTCATGCATTGCTAGAGCCTCATAGGAATACACTTGGCACCAAATTGTTGTCCAAGCCAAAGAAGAGGAAATCATTGTCTTCGAGAGGTAGGTGAGCAAGGAAGCATAAAAGTTTATCTTGTGGGGTGTAAATAATTGTCTTGAGGGAAGAGAGACACCCAACACATACAATGATTTACCATGGAGGAAATAACCAGTCAAATCATCAATGGCCATGTTTTTTGAAGATGCCATCTAGAGTAAAATCATTGTGTAAGCATGTGAGACTAAAATCATTGTGTTAGTGGGCATGTGTGCACTAGGTATTCAACAATTTAACTTGTAGGGGAAACATGCTATGTTGGGAAGAAAATTACTACATAAGCCACCAAATCCTGGGCCCACATGCATCATAAAATTGTTATCTTTAATATCTGATGTAAAGTCATTGTGTAGAGGAAGAAACTACTTGGGAATGCAACCATTTAGCCTAGAAGAGGATGAATGCTTTACTGGAGTAAATTAATATTTAGTTCAACAACAGTCGAGCCCACATTTTTCATCAAAATCACCATGTGTTATCACATCAAAACTACCCACTTGCAACATTTTCAATAGTCATACTAGAATACATCATTGTTAGCATGCATAACCCCCATTTCCATCCCCTTTCCACCATCACATGACCTCAAATTTGCCAAAATCAACATAGTCAAGCCCTAAAATTGACCAAAGTTAGCCAACACAGATACACCCCCAAGGTGTGTATTAATTGTGTAAATATTACCCCCAAAAGTTGTGTTGTCCCTTAAAATGACCAATTTGATTGTTTCCAACCCCCATCAATATGCTTGAATTTGAATGATGGGAGGTTAGTTACATGTGGACCATCCTAAGACCTATTTTTTATTTTTATTTTTGATTTAGTCATCTTTAACTACTAAAAAGGAATATCATGTCGAGGGGGGGTAGCCACTACACTACTATAAATAAAGCACTTGAGGTCACTCCATTCATCCATTCCTCATAGGTAAGGTTATGTTGTCAAAATGTCACTAAGGTCTTAAGGGCATCTTCCTCTTGAGTGTACTTTTCTAGCCTATGTAATTTTCTCACTAACCAAGGATGTAGTCACAAGCACATCTAGGAAAACGAGGACTCATCCCAAGGAGGGGATTTGGAGCCCATTCAACTTCAATAAGCTCATCCACCTAGTGTTATCTCTTGGCCTTCTCATTTCAGTAATGTGATTATTTACATTCTTTCATTTCCTTTGTTCATTGTGAATAAATGGTTTTATTTAACTTTTGTCTCTTAAATGATTAGGGTTTGAACTATGTACATAGATCTATGATCTAGGGTTTTGTTTGAATCCCATCACCACTTATCTAGGGCTTAACTTACAACTAGTTGGGCTTAATGGGGTTTTGTCCACCCTTGGTGAACAAAACTCACTAATATATTGGTGAATCCACTAGGGAAATGATCCATATCTTCTTCCCTGGTTGTGGGTGTGCTTGTTACCCCTTCACCCCCTTTACTCATAATTTTAGATCTTGAAGTTTCTTTCTAGTTTTATCATTTTCTATTTTTACACAGGTCACCAGGTTGAAAATATATATTTCTACCTTAGTTATGAACTAGTTATTTGGATTGGATCACTATATAATTTTTCATCTATCTTGGTACTTTCTGGGTGGAAAAACTAGGGGAATTGGCTTGCAAGGTCCATTTTAGTGGTAGGTCCTAGTTTAGAGATTTGGGTTCTAGAACCTTTCAAATCCATTTTGAGGCATAAAATGGATTTTTTGGGGGGTTAAAAATTTTCAAACCTAAATAGCATCCCCTTAACATTTTTCTACACATTGAGACCTTTCCAATGATGTGAAAATTGTATTAATCAGAGCTTGTATGTGAAAGTTATGCCTCCTGCAAGTTGACTTACCTAGTTGACCAACATGGTATGAGTGGATGCCACGTTAGACCCCATTACTCACACATGTGGGGCTAGCCACATGTGTACTATAAAGAATATTCTAGAAGGTCCAAAACATTATCACTAATTGAGGGTTGAAGATGTAAAAACCCTAACCCTAGACAACTATCGAGTTGTGTTAAATATTAGGCTGCTAGGAAGAGAGGGGGTTCCATTGTTTAACATTGTACTTGGTCCTTAGTTGAGTAGAGAATCCAGGAGTGGTATTTTTAGAGAATAACAAAGGAGGTAGTAGATTATGTAGCAACCATTCAAGCCACATTGTCAAAGGAAAATCCATAGTGAATGCCCCATTATTTCTACTTGCTATTCATAACTGAAGAAAAGAGAGCAGAGCACATGCCTTATCTTCTAGTTGTGTTTTCTCCCATTTTGGGTTTCCCAAGATACATATTATGTTCATTGTGTGGATGGTGTGTTGGATTTTTTTCTTTCATTTTTATATTTTCATTTTTATATTTTATTTATTTTTTAGCAATAATCTAGTAATAATTATCCCGTGATCTAAGGAAATAAATTGCATAATCTAAGATTTCAGAATATTACAAGATCTATTGGGATGGATTAATCTAATGGAATATCCATTTCATTTTATAGATCATATTGGTATCAAAGAAATTTTGTTTGGGGTATTTGTGGAAATTTGTAGGATCCAAGAATTGGCTTAAGAAGGAAGTTACAGAACCCTAGCCATGGTAGATGAGTCTGTTCATAAAAATCCTCAGGATGTAGAGGAAGAGAGAATTTTGAGGATAGAAGAGCAAGTTGTTAATATCTCTCGCAACTTGGCCCTCCTCATGGTGGCTCTAGAAAAAAAATTCAGACCTTTTGGGGAGGTTGGTGGCTCTAACTCAGAAGCTGGATATGATGAGAAATTGAGAGATAATGAAGACCTAGAAAAAGAGTTAAGAAAAGAGCCAAAGAAAGAGCAACCAAGTTCCAATGTCATCATTCCTTCACAATCTCTATTTAAAATGGAAGAAAAAGTGGACATCAAACGCTATCAAGGTGAGATCGATGCTATTAAGTTGTATCATTGGTTGCAATATTTAGAAGTGTATTTCAGTGTCCATAATATCAATGAAGAGTATAAAATTTCATTTTCCCAATCGAAATTAGAGGGCCATGCACTAACCTAGTGGGAAAGCCACATGGAGACACTTAGGCTGGAGGGTGATCCACCAGTAAATAAGTGGGAGGAATTTAAAACCCTTAGCAAGTCTCATTTATACCCTATTGGGTATGTAGAGGACCAGTGGATCTATTGGCATCACCTTAGGCAGAGGAAAGGGCAGAGTGTACAAGAGTGCACCACTGAATTCAGGAAGATGGTGATCATGTTGGGTATCTCTCCTAAGAACCCATATGTACTCCTCAAGTATCAGGGGGATATACATAGTCGTTTGTGGAAGAAAATGATGCTCTTCAAACTCATGACTATTGATGAGGCCTATGTGAAAGCACAATACCTAGAGAACATTGTTCATAAGAAAGGACAACCAAGTGGTTCTAAATAGAAAGATCACCAAGATGCTTCCAAGGAGGGGAAGAAGAAGTGGAAAGGAAAATACAAGAAGATGAAAACCTCTACACATTAGTGTAAGGATCTAAACAACCACTACAACCATTGTAATATTGATGCTAACACCGAAGATAAGTTTTGGAATCTACATCCAGAGTTAAATTCAAAGAACCATAAGAAGGATGTCAAGAAGAAGAACCTACTAGGAAAGGATTCAAGCAACTAGGTAGAGAGAATCCCGAATGTGGATGAGAATATTGTTTGCACTTCAATGCAAAAGGAGGTGAATCTAAGTAGCCTTCATCACAAGGAAGAGAAGGAGATGAAAAAACTCTTTGATATTAAGATTCAGGTCAAAACGACCAAGGTAGACACTTTATTCTATTTTGGTTAACAAGCCAACCTCATAGAAAATGATTTGGTCAACAAGATATGGGATTGGATTTAGTCAACAAGATATGGGCTTGGATTTAGTCAACAAGATATGAGGTTGATATTACACTATTTAGTGACTACGATCTCTACATCAAGCTCTTCCGCATCAACATATTTTTTACCATTTTCTCCCAATTGTCCCCAAGATCCAAAGCCCACAAGGCTATCAGATCCACTTGATCGGACTCTCCTCATCAAGACATTAGACTAATTTACTCATCCTAGTTCCCAAAACCTGAAACCCAATGAGCTAATTGGATTTATCTTAGCAGTCGAGCTCCATCCGAGTGTTTGGTTTGGGTTGTCTTTTTTGAGAATCCTATTGGAATACCTTTCTTATAGACCTATTCCACAAGCCAATTGGATGATCTCCATTGGGTGTTCGGGCTGTCAGATTACTTCACTTATCTGGTTTCTTATTCTTCTCGACCATTGGATTCCAAAGCCAACCAAACTTCATCCATTGGGTTTGTCCTTCGTGATTTCCCAATTTCCCCTTGATCGGATTGGTGTATCCCACGTATCAAGCTAGTGTCGAGCTCCCTTTCATACTATGGGTCACCCTTCATGGCATTGATGTGGCATTGACCCACTACATGCTTGCCATTTGTTTTATCCATATTCACGTGGTCTCGATATTAGTATGACATGTTTACCTGGCTTAACATCTGAGTATTTGGAATTTGCATGATAAGTCTTTTTTTATCTCTAGGTGTGGAACCCCGACCTAGGTACAAAACTCAGATTGATAATGAAACCTTGACCCGTGCATAACCAAGTCTAAATTTTCCCTAATCTTATCCATAATTTATTTTGTATAGTTTTATTTCTTTTATTTTAATTTTAAATTTTTATTAATTTTTATTATTACTTTTTATGTGTTTATGTATTTATCATTCTATTTTACCCATGGTTTTCCAAATCTACACATAGTTTTAAACTTCCTCCTTATTCCAAGAATTACATAGGGAAATTACTGTTACTTTGAGAGTTACTTTTACTTACTTTTACTTACTTGAGTAAATTATTTTTTACTATGAGGATTCACTTTACCTATCTTACATTTTTCCATAAATCTAAAGTTATATTATATTTATTACATGAGATCTCAATTTTGTTATTTTTCCACATTTGGACTTATAATTTCCCCGACCATATTTTATATTTTCCTTTTTATTTTATGTATTTTTTTTTTCTATTTTTATTTTTATTTTATTATTATTATTTTTATTTTATTATTTTCATTTTTATTTTCATTATTTTTTATTCTTCCCAAAAGTATATATTTTATTATTTATTTTTTCAAGTCGAGATATTCTATTTTTTTAATTATCATTTATTTGGGATTATACCTTTAGGGAATGTTTTACCCCTTAGTTATTTTTATTTTATTTTTTTTAAATTAAAAATTCGTATTACCATTGTAAAATATAAATGAGCTTAGGAGCATGGCAGTTGGCCTGCCAAAAATGGAAACCAGGACCAACTCCATGTCCTTATTTTTCAAAACACCTAGAGTGTTTTCAAATGTCTCAATAACTAGAGCCATAAAAGCTAGGCCATACTAAACAGTTCTTTGAGCATGAAAGCTCTGCAAAACTAATCCTAACATATCTAAACAAATTTGGAAGAGGGAAATAACAGAAAGAGAAAGTCATATGCCAGATGCGCCACCATTGCCATTGTTTTGCAGATTCTGGTGCCATGCTAGAGAAAAGTTGTATGGTTGGTTGCATTCCAAGCAACAATTTTAAACATGCTCGCCTGATAGAATGACAAATAAATCATCCAATCTACGCTTGATATTCTCCTAACAGAACAATTGATCTGTAGTGTCCCTACGGATGTCCAGGAGTAAGTGCAATTGTTCCTCTGAAAGAATTTGTCTCTATAATTTTTCTTGCTGAGGAGGGGCCACTAAGATCCTTGTACTTTCCCGATGAGCATGCAGAAGAGGATCTTCCTCCAAAATGGGACATTCCCAGTTTTACTCTAGCCAATTGTGTGGAGAGGGCTATCTCACGGATTCAGTAGCAACTAAGGATTGAGGAAGTTGATCAAGGGTAGTTTGGGGCTGAGAATTGGGCACGAAAGGCCCTTCCTACTGGAAAATTGTCTCTGGGATCATTACAGAAGAGTCCATAGGGTGTTGGGGTGGATTAGAAGATGAAGTCTCCTCCAAAATGGGGCAAGCCCAGTTTTCCTCTCCTTTATCAGAGTCTAATGCTAACATGTTTGCTGAAGGAAACATTGGGGATGGGGGCAGGCTGGGTACGCTTGCAGGAGAATTGTGAGTGTGTTGACGAGATTCCAAGTAGTGGTAATATTCTGGACCACATCTGGAGCAACCTCACTCTCGAGGCATGGGTGGAGTATGAAATTAAGAGAGCCAAGGAGGATGGAAACATACCAGAAACAAGGAACTATAAAAGAAAATATGCAGAGCAACCAGACGCATGAGGAAAATGGAGAAGAAAGACTTATCTAAGTCCTTGGGAGCGGATCGGGAAATATTACCATTTGCATGTTTTGAAGGTGCAATAAACCCGGAGTGGATGTTTTCTTGAACCAGAGTACCAACTTTAATTGCATTCACCATCATTCCAATCCAGGGCAATAACAATCCTCTTGTGCAAGATCCCTCGACTATTGCCCTCACATTAATGCCCATTTTCAAGAATCACGTCAATAGGCAGGAGGAGGCGGGCTATGTCTGCATGTTCATGTACATGCATGGACAAGTGTCACCACATCTGGGGAGACATTGGAGTTTGTAACACCCCCATTATAATCCCCAGTTTAATTAATGCTTACGTGGATATAATATGTGGCTACGACCATGTGATGTAATATGCAAATTGTATCTCTATGTTTTAATAATAAAATGTGATGCCAACTACTAAGGGGACATGGACAAGAGATGGGAGCTAAATTAATCCACAAGAGAGGGAAGAGTCTAGGATAATGGCCAAGAGGGGTCAAAGGGGGAATTACCCATGTAAATTAATTCAACCCATTTTTCCTAAACTTGCTAATTGTATATGAACCTTCCAATTTCTTATTGAGTGTTCCCAAAGCCAATCATTGAATACATGTAAGAGGGTGGTTGTGAGTGGTCACATCCTAGAATTATTGGGCATATGGGGGTTTAATACAATCATCTTGGGGAAGAGTGTGAGTCAATAAAGGCAAGCCAAAGGGAGGAAATTCAGATGGGTGGGGACAACAGTGGAAAAAAGAAGAAGAAGAAAGTTTGTTTACATGAGGGAAAGATGAGAAAAAGAAAGAGAGATGGAAGTTGGTGCAACTGTGGAGGGAGAATTCTAGAGCAATTTGGAACGTATTTGGAGTGTTTTGGAGATAAAGATTGAAGAGACAGGTTGTCATGCCTGAAGAGTGAACTCCAAAGTGAGTTGCATTGTAACAACAAATGTTTGCTATTGATTTGTTGGTAGTTTTCCTAGAAGCAAGTTCCCTTGAGTTTCCAACTGATTGATGATCAACATGTGTGGATCAGACCAAAGTAACTTTTAACGAGGAGTGTTATATGTTGAAGGTTGGGAGAGTCGGTGGTTCGGTAGTCAAATCGGGACCAAAACCAAAGTTTAAACGTTGCAAAGTTAGGGAGTTACCCATCCTGGTTCCCAATGGTCGACGGTCTGGTACCCAATACGACTAAAAATCTGATGGTCGATCTATCAGATCAGTTCTTCAAAAGTATGCAACATTTACCAGGTCCCAATGGACCAATGAATCGGTATAACCGAACCAGGTGAACCACCGAATGAGTGCAGAGTTGTAGTGTGTGGTACGGTGTTTCGAGATCTCGATAACCCGGGAGGCCAACGGAGCTGATAGTTGACCTACCGGATTAGATACAAAGGTTTAAACTGCTACGGAGTTGGCCGATAAATCTGGTAGTCGATACACATGGTGGTTCCAATATTCTTGTAGCACAGATCAGATCGAAAGTTTTAAGGACTATGCAGAGTTGGTTTTGCGACACCTGGTATAGTCGATCTTTCGGTTAGACCATGGTTTCAGCTCGTGGCCCTATGGAGGGTTAAGTGCTTGAAATATTAAGGGCGATGACAGGATGGTGAAGCGAGAAACCAATGGAGCACCAAATAGCTAAAGGGGCCTACGAAAAATTGTGATGAGTGTCAAAGTGTCGAGATCATGAGCAGAACAAGATCGAGGGAAGGGAAAAGTGAAGTTCCTTTGAACTTCACAATAAAGATTAAGAAGGGAATCCATGCAAATTTGGGGTACATTCTAAAGGAGATCAATTGAGTTTTATTGCTACTAGGGACATTTCAGTCCAAGCGTGGGCATGACGAACCTACAGGTCTGAGGATTGAACACAAGGAAAATTTGATCTGAAGTACCCCCAGGTTTTGGTCTTCGTCGAGTGGTATCAAAGTGTAGGGAAATATTTCTCTGTGTGAGAGTGAGAATATTTGTAACATCCTAGAGAAAGGAGTCCTAAAAAGGTTCCAAAGGAGAGAACCGGGAGAATACCAAAAGACTGAGCTCAAGAAAAGAAATAAGCTTAGTGCGGTATTGTGTAGCAGGGTGAAATAGACTTTTTACTACATAGGCTTAATTGCATCTCATTTTTAAGTATGAGGAATATCTTAACGTATGGTGAAATGATGTAGAAATACTAGAGTGAAGATGATGTAGCAATGAACACACATGATCAAGAGATCATGAAAAGAATTTATACCCTCGGAGTTTGATGTAGGAGCATAAACCCTCCTAATCAAAGTGGAAATATCGAAACTTCCAAAAGGAGAATGTGTGGCCAAGAGGATATAATTTTCCTCAAAAGGAAAATGTGTCGCCAAGAGAATATGAATTTCCTTAAATTTTGTGTGTTGTCACAAAATTATTGTCTTTGGGCATGTAGTTAGAGATTTTTAGGAAAGGATCATGGATTTGAAATGATCCACGATGTTTCTATTATTCTATATATTTATAAGCCTATGGGTATTTAAAGGAGCAGCTAGGGGGGCGCAATGTAATATCAATTCAAGAGGGAGGACAGGCCCAGAGTGCGGCTGAAGCATGTAAAAATTGTCGAGCTCGATTGTAAGAAAATCTGTGTGAGACCTGGTGTTTAGTGTATATTTGATTTTCCTATCACTATGTGTGAATTCCTGTGCCACGTCATGAATTTGAATGTGTGTGAGTGTAGAGTAGATATTATCATTGATCATTATAGATCAACGATAAATAAAATGTTAAGGTTAAATTGATTTTGTGCAGGTGTAACCGGATCAGAGTACGCAACGGAAGTGTGGTCGATGGCATAGTGATAAGGCTATGAAGGAGTTAAGAGGGAACTACGATTAATAGTTGAGCATTGGAGCTGAGAAAGACGAGTTAATAGGAAAGAGCATGAGACCTGCACAAGACGGCGAAGTTCCTATGAACTGACACCTGCAATCTGGTTTGGATATACATAGATTGAGGAGGAAAGATGAAGTTCATATGAACTTCATGGAACAATTTTGGAAATATAGAGCACCATTGAAATCTAGGGTGTAGGTGAAGGGAGATTGAGGAGTTTTTAATTGTTTCCATGGACACATTTCAGTCCATTTCATGGGCCAAAGAACCCACAGGTTCAAGGATAGAAACCTTAGAAAATCAATTTGAAGGACCCCCAGAAATGGTTTTCATCACCTGAGTTGGTGTTGCAACATAAAACTTCAAGGACTAATTTATTTAGAAGTTGCAGGTCAAGTATCCTCGAGATGAGAACAATCACATGTATAGGAGGGGTCAAGAATCAATCATTTGTCTTCATGTATCAAATTTTATAGTCTGTGTTCCTTCACCGCCTAGCTTTTATGGTAGCTTCCAAACTTTCTTCTCATCAAACACAAAGGAAGCACTTACATGATGAACATCGAAATGAATCCTTCGATATACTGAAATTACATATAACAATATCAAAATTACAAAGGGGATGTTTCTTCCCTCAGTAAAATAAAAAGTTGAATATCTAATTGTTGGTTTGAATTTAAATACATATAAGTTTGATTATTGGGTAATGTTGGGATCCCTGAAAGCATTGATGTTTTGTATTAATGTTTAAATGATATATAGATATTCCTTATGTTTATGTTGAGGACAATGTATTGAACAAAAGAGTTTCTTGTCATTTGTTGTACTTGGAGCAATAGATTAGATTTGCATATATCTTCTTATCTTGATCCAGATCCCTTATAGTATA
>JASDQU010586848.1:49635-59942 GCA_032191745.1 Picea mariana | reverse complement strand
ATTTGATACCCAACTTAGTGCGCAAGGTATGGAAGATATTTGTGAACTCTGGCACTGCTTGGTCTCTTTCTTGCTGCAGTATGGTCCATTTGGTATACAAGTCATCATAACTTCCGACAGGGTAGTATTGTTCCTTAATATCATCCCTGAACGATTCTCAGGTGGTTGTGAGTGTAAATAATGAGGGTTCCTCTGTTTCCTTTTTCTCAAAAAAAATTTCCCACCAATCTTTGACATGGGGAATGGCTTTGAGGAATGCAAAAGTAATATTTTCTCTATTCGAAAAGTTATAGACAGAAAAATACCCTTCTAGTAGATTCAACCACTTGTCTACAACATTTGTGTTTATCCGACCTTCAAATATAGGAATATCAAAGTTGATTTGTACCTTGAAGGGTCGGTGCCTCCGCTTGAGGAAGATGTGTCACATGTTGGTAGCCCCGAAGGATTTGCGCGAAACTATCCATCATCTCGTTCCTCTGTTGCATGAGGGATTCCTCAAGCAACATTTTGAAAGGATATCTTGTCCCTCCATATTTATTTTCTCCTGCCATGAGAGGTCGCTTGGGCGTGCGAGAGCTTTTGTCCTCAAGAGAAACAAGCTCGAGACCCAATTCTTTGTACCCTGACCTCATTGGGGACATGCATTAAGATGACAAGGAGCAGACTACTCTGATACCATTGATCCGGATTTTATGAGCAGAACGAAATGAATACATATTATTAAAAGATGCTTAACACAAAATAATAGATATACATTAAAACTGGTTTTCTATTCAATAAGGAAATAAGCTAAAACTGTAAAATGCAATGGAAAACAAGCTTGTTGGAATGGTGGCGGCTTATCTTTGAGAAGAGATGTGACAGCTACGCTCATTCGCAAGAAGATGGTTACAATGAGGCTCTAAAGGCCTTTTACAATAAACAAGTATGTCAAAAACCCTAGACATCCAAAAACCTAACCCTAGGAGATGAAGCGCCAAAAGTCATGTGGGCCCCGTTTGGGTAAGTTAGTACATCAACTTCCCGGGGTCATAACTTTTACATACAATATTCGTTTTAGGCGCACGATATCCCGTTGGAAATTTATAACCGAGAAGAACGATTTTTTACAAACACCAAATTCCCCAAAAACGTTGTTTAGGGCCTTAAAATGGCCCCGAAAGTTTGGAACCTGAAAAACTGTGAAAAAACTGCAAAGGTGGAACATTGTTTTTCGAGCCAGTGGAATAGGTGGGTGGCCACTGATATCCACCTGGATCAATTATTCTCATTGTCTTCTCTGTAGCTCAACACTTCTCCTTGAAGGATCCTCATTGTCTCCACCAACTCTATGTTTTCTACTTTTCCTTCTCTATGCCTATTTGACTCACTCTATGCATTGCCCAAACTGATATGCAACCCCCTGACTTCCTCCTCATGGTTGTAAGTTCCTTTTGCATCCTCCATATATCTAGTCCTCATATTGTACCTTCTCTATTCTTCCTGTATCCTTATTTATGCAAAATGCGTAGTCAACAAAATTCTACTAGATTAAAAATAAATAACAATTCTAGAAATTATACTTCATTTTAGCTCTTTAAGGCCACCAGTTTCCTTCTTTTGATTTGCTGGAAAATTCGATTACTCAAATCCGAATTATGGATGGATAAGATGATTATACTCTCTGATATATTTCCAATGACTACTCACTTTCCCAACTCTGAGCTTCGACTAGAAATTTATGGCTTCTTGAATTTAGCAGTTTTGCCCATTTTTGTATTGTCTCGGTAGTACAGTGAATCTTAGAGGCTAATTTCATACACATGTAAAAGAAAATTCATTAGGAATCAGAAAAAAAATTGTATCAGGCGTAGATAATATCTCTGATGTGGGGGGGAACTCAATAGCCTTCATATTTTCAATTTGATGCTCCAGTCACTTTCTATAGCAATAAGGAAATGCCAACTTTGCACTTTTGCATTTTTCCCTAGACTTAGAATTCTTAGCCAAATTGATTATCTCCCAAACTAAGCAGTTCTGGGTAAACTTCACTAAGGAAAAGTTGTTTGGCTTGATGAGTAGATGAAAAATCGATTAGATAAAAAATTTCAGCGTTGTGATATGGGGTCACGTTTCCTCCTCTGAATATCTCCATAATCTCCAAGAAGTGGCCTAGAATAGTATATTTTTTCCTATCTAGGCATCTCCACTCCACACCCTTTGGAATTCATTTAAAGTCGCCACTAGGTATCTTCATGCCTAGGCCTATTTCGTGATATTCATTTTTCACCTACAATGGGGCCTCTATCACAGTACCTGATCCCATTCTTAAAAAAGTACTAATATTCATTTTATAGTAATCTAGAGAAGAAATGTCCAATGCCCCTCACTAAGATTTTTTGTATTCCTTCTCACTGTGAACCTAACCTCAAAATTTCAACTAATTTGGAGTTAATATGCTCCTATTATAGCCAAAATAATATTTTGATTCTAAATTTTTTTTTAACACCATTATCTTTGTTGATGTGTCATCCTTGCTTACATGGATGAAACATTCCTATTGACATGGCACATGTGTCCAACTATCAACAGGTGAGGAATCCATGTCATTTGTGTTGGCCACCTTGGCCCTACCCCATCATCCTCTCTCTCTCTCTCTCTCTCTCTCTCTCTCTCTCTCTCTCTCTTCTTATTTCCCCTTTCTCTTTCTCTCTCTACCTTACCCAATTCATGGGCCATCCATTGTTAAGAACCAAATACTTGCATACAGAAACACCACAAAGATTCAAAAAAAAATATAAAAAACCACCACTTTTATTATATCAAACCCTTGAGGTAGGGAAACACCATACAATGGATCATATTATGGAAGGGATCCTCTCTTATTCACTTGCCTTTTTGAGGGGGTTTCCTCCTAATGAGTTTCAACTCCAAATACAATACTTCTCTTCATATCTCATTACATTGATTTAAGCCATTTATATAGTGCTACTATTACCTAAGAACATTCTAGAGGAGGAATCTTCTAGAAGCAGAACCTTCTAAAAAAGCATCTTACATTTATTATATCTAACTACCATAATGGGTCTTATTTAATAATATAGTGGACCTAGTCCACCTTACATTGAATGGCCTCAACTACCTCTCTAGCTACCTAACATTCCATCCTCCTTATGAAAGCATTGTCCTCAACGCTTGTTATGAGGGTGTACAACCATATACCAGGGTCTCATGGATAAGTGTGGACCATAGTGTTGAAGTAGACTAGAGAACCATGGTCCAATGTAGAAAAGAAATCCACCATGCCGAAGTAGTCCAACCGCCATTGTAAACCAGGGTCCCATGTCCAAGTGCTCATGTGAACTCCCCACGGACGATTTTGGAACCCAATAACCAACTGAAAATGATGATCCAAAGACCGACACCTATCATGTGGATCCAAATAAGAAGATCCATCTACATAGTGGTTCAAAAGGGTCATATCAGAATCTAGAAGGAATAATACCACTGTAGAATATACAGGATGGAAACTGGTAATAATCATTGGCTTCCGATTTGTCACATCGATGTTCTCTACAAAAGGTGGATTAGAGTCATCAAATAAAATATGAAAGTGGTTGTCATCCCAGAAATGACAACTATCCATATACCAATCATCATAATTGGCCTCAAAATCATACCAAACATATACTTCTTGATTATATCCATCACTGATGTCCGCCATAAGATATCTCTCATGCATATTATACAATGAATCTTGAATACTATGAAAACTATTTGAATGCTTCAATCATTTGTAGAATTTCTTTAAGGGTTTGAGAGGAAATAGACATTGGAAACACCACATAAAATATACCAAAATAAAACTCTTAAAATAATTTATCCAATGGAATTGATTTGGTAGCAATCTGAACACCCTATAAAAATTTATGAACTCTACAGTGTTGTCGTCGTCACGAAAACCCAAAAAAATAGCTGATTTTAAATCAACGATATCTTCACTTCCATAGCTCCGATTTGGAATTTTTTTTTTTAATTGTGAGAGGAACTCAGAGATGCAATGTTTTTTGAAAAAATCATCACCAACTACTACAGAAATAAAAAAAATCACACGGTCTTCCACGGAAAAAATCTTGAAAATTGCAGATTTTAAAATGCAAATAACTTAACTTCCTGGACTCTGTTTCAGACGATTTTTTCTTTTAACTTGGGTGTTTTTATAAGGGGAACTCAAATATACAACCACTTTTTGCAAATTTTGCACCAAAACCTACAGAAAATGTCTGGAATATCATGGCCCTCATTTTTATTTTTTCTCCGAAAAAATAAATCTGCAAAAAATAAAAATATTTTCCCACACTTCCTGCCAAGGAAAGTGCTCTGATACCACTTGTTAAGAACCAAATACTTGCATACAGAAACACCACAAAGATTCAAAGAAAAATATAGAAAACCACCACTTTTATTACATCAAACCCTTGAGGTAGGGAAACACCATACAATGGATCCTATTATGGAAGGGATCATCTCATGTTCACTTGCCTCTTCGAGAGGGATTCTTCCTAATTAGTTTCAACTCCAAATACAATACTTTTATTCATATCCCATTACATTGCTTTAACCCCTTTATATAGTGATACCATTACCTAAGAACATTCTAGAGGAGGAATCTTCTAGAAGCATAACCTTCTAAGAAGTCCTCTTACATTTATTATATCTAACTACCCATTTATTATATCTAACTACAATAATGGGTCTTATTTAATAATATAATGGACCTAGTCCACCTTACATTGAATGGCCTCCACTACCTCTCTAGCTACCTAACATCCACCCTTTTTGTTTTTTTCTGCCCCCTGACACGATCCTGGTAGTGGATGAGAGAGAGGGTCTCACTCTGTCCCTACCTCCTTCGTGTGCCATATTTTCCTTGGTTGATCCAATGAGCTAAGATCCAACGACTAACCTTCAATAAAATCAACGATCCAAATCTGATTTCAGAGTTAAAGATGTGTGATCCTTATCGAAGAAACTTACCTCCAAAAGAACCAATGATCAAAGTTGATATAATCTAACAGCCTCGATCTAATTCATAGTTAAAGGTGTGCAATCCTTATCGAAGCAACTTATCTCTGAAAGATCCAACGGTTGAGGATGATTTGATCTGACAATCCAAATCTAATTCAAAGTTAAAGATTATCAGAGGTTAATGGTGCTACTTGACTCCAAAAGATCCCACAGTGGAGATCCATCCAATCCAATGGCCTAGATTCATTTCGAGCTTAGAGATGATTGAAATTTAATGATTCCACTTGAATCCAAAAGATCCAACGATGGAGATTGATCACGATCAATGATATACATTCTTTTCAAACTAAGATATGCTCGACTGATAACATGATCTCTCCATTCTCAAATGAAACATCCTATTGACACATTTCCCCTCCATGTGTCGACTTATATTTCACATGTCATCTCCACATCATCCCTGATGTCACCCATATGAAAATTTTCAAATTTTTCAAAATTTTCAAATTTTCCAATTTTGCCAATTTCGTCCATTTTCTAGAAATTTGTCTACCATGAAATACGTGGCTCGTGTCTCTACCATTAACCCTTCTAATTGACCAAATTCGAGCCTACAATTATCAATTTGATGCTTGTTTCTGTCAATTTGACATTTATGAGCCAATTCCCCCCTCGATTTCACCGAGAATTGGGAATTTCACCCAATTTCGTTATTTTCTTTCATGGTCAACTCTGCAAATCTGAAAATTTCACTTATGTGATTTATAAACTTGTGCCTCCATGATGTATTTTAATTTTATGCCTCAAACCATACAGGTAATGAAAAACCCATAATTTATGCATCTAGATATTTCCCCAATTTCTCTCCTTGTGAAATTTTGTCAAACATTTAGCAAGAAGCTTGTGATTTCTTCATTTTTGTCCTAGTTCCTAACCCATATAGGGAGTGTTGTAACCTTCGCTTTGATACCACATTTTAATGTACCTAGAGCTCCAATATGGACCATATCATTGTAGAACAACTCTAATACCACATTGTAGTGCACCCAAATTCACATTTGAGCCACGTTACCCCAAAACTCTAGATTTATCCATACTGAATTTTTCGAATTTCTATTATTCTCACCCAATAACTCTCTGATACCATAATTAATTATTCCCAACATGGATCTGATGTCATTCTATAAAATATGTTCTGCATATGATACAATTATGCAAGCTAAAACATGCAGTCACATGCATAATTATAACATTCGTAAATGTAATGTGCATTTTAATCACTAAAACTGTAGAAAAAATTAAATACATAATACACATTATACATCGTGATAAAAAACACATATAAACACGTCACTTATATTTTATAAAAGCACCAACTAGTTGCATACCTCAGACGTTCCACCTAGCCATAGACATTGTTTCTATAGTTCTCTCATTGATAGCAAATCACCCCCGCACCAAGGCTATGACTCCACCAGGGAAAGGCACTCTCACTACAACAACTAAGGTCTCACAATCGTACAATCAAAGGCTAGGCCAAGGTACCAAACTCCAACAATGGTTTCAACTATTGAATTTTTCTAATTTTTATATTTGATGATTATTGCCTTATTAATTAAATGTTATTGTTATCATAGAATAATTACACACTAAAAATATCAACAAGACTTAGAGGACTTGATGAGAGGTTGTTGTGTGTAAATATTATATGAGATAATATATTACAATTGAGGGCCACAATATATATATTTGGGAAAGTGACTTTTCATTTAATGGACATGTCTTTTCCATTATTGTCTTTTAATTAATTAATTTATTATTAATTATTGATTAATTATATATTTATACATTATATTATAAATATATTATTTATATATTATATTTATGTTGATGATTATTTTCTCACATGCACGTCGAATTAATATAGATCACTCCATCCTGGAGCAGACAATGTGAGAGCACCTCGAGTCTGTCTACTTCTCATCAAGAGAAAAAGTTATGCTTGGGCCATTCACCACTAGTAAAGCTTTGTGAGTGAATGAGTCATTTCCCTTGGTCAAGTCAGCATGACCAATCTGGGAGAATGTTTGTCTGATGTTGCTAACTGGAGAAACATCAACACTCCCTCTCAGTGAGGGAGACATTCTACATCACGCCAAGCTTGTCTCTGAAGTATACAAACTTTGTCTTAGACAAAGTCTTGGTGAGAATGTCCACAATTTAATCATCTGTGGATATGTACTGGAGCTTTACTACTCCCTTATGTACCATGTCTTAGATGAAGTGATGTTTGATCTCAATGTGCTTCAACTTGTCATGAAATATTGGATTTTCTGAAAGCTTGACACAGTTTTGATTATCACGGTGTATTAAGATCATCTCTAGCTCTGGATCAAATAGTCCTGGAAGAAGTTTTCGAAGCCATACTACTTCACAACTTGCGACACTGGTTGTGATATACTTTGATTTTGTTGTACTTCATGCTACAAAAGTCTGCTTCTTGTTAAACCAAGATAGCATAGTTGATCCTAAGCTGAAGAAACATCCCAAGGTGCTCTTTCTGTCCACTGCACTCCCTACCCAATCAGAATAAGTATATCCCTGCAGCCTAACTTCACCACCTAAGTCATATCTCAAACCATATCCAATTGTACCACGCAGGTACCTCAACACATGCTTTGTTGCAACCCAATGGAAATGTCTCAGTTCAACCATGAATTGGCTCAGGGTGTTCACTTCAAAGAAAATATATGGCCTAGCATTAACCAAGTACATCAAGGATCCAATGAGTTGTTTGTACATTGTGGGATCCACCATATATAAATCTAAAGCGGAATCATTCAACTTCTTCAAATTTGTCATCATAGGTGTAGCCATGGACTTGCATTCCATCATACCGAATCTGCTCAAGATCTCAACTGTGTACTTCCCTTGTCCGAGGAAAATCACACCTGGTTTTTGCCACACCTCCAATCCCAAAAAATAATGTATCAAGCCAAGATCCTTCATCTCGAACTCAGAGTTCAACTCCATCTTTCACTGATCAATGAATCGGTCTGCTCCCGTAAGGAACAAGTCATCAACATATAACACCAAGATCAAAGGATCACCATCAAGAACCTTGTAGTAAAGGTTGGGATTTGCTTCACTCTTAGTTAATCCCAAACTCATCAACTATCCATCAATCCTGGAGTACCATTCTCTATGTGCTTGCTTGAGTCCATACAAGGCCTTCTTCAGCCCGCAAACATGAGACTCCCTCCCATGTACCTCAAAGTTCTGAGGTTGTTTTATGTACACTTCCTCCTCAATCACACCATTGAGGAATGCAGTATTTACATCCATCTGGTGTAATCTTCAATCCATGACTGTTGCAATGGAAATAATGTTCCTAATGGAAGTCTACCTGGCAACTGGAGAAAACATCTCCTCATAGTCCACTCCCTCTTTCTGGGAGATCCCTCTTGCCACGAACCTCGCTTTGTACTTTTCGATGTTATCTGTTGCATGCTTGATCTTGTAGATCCACTTGAAATTCACCACTGACTTCCCTTCATGTCTCGTCACAATCTTCCACACATCATTCTTCATGATGGATTGATATTCCTCCATCATGGAATCTCTCCAAACTTGTTGGTCTGTTGCCTCCTCATAACTTGAAGGTTCAGAATCAATGATATGTGGAATCAAATGATTTTTACAGAATCTATTAAGATCCTCTTAGCCTTTGCTTCATCCTTCTTGTGCCTAGCTTTCTCTTCAACACTTTATGGTTCTGAAACATTTTGCTTTATATAATTTTGAATCTCATTTTCATCCAGGATGAAGAGTTTCATGGTCTTCTAGGATTTGAAATTTGTAGCACCATCCAACTTGTCTTCTACTTGGAGACTAGACACCATCTTGTAGAGAAACAAAGAGTGACAAAAAGAGCTATTCGCACTATGTAGTGAAATCCTTAAGGTAGTCGTGCCCAGTAATTAGGAAAACCGCGACTAAAGCAAATTTGGTCTCTCTATGTGCACAGGCCACTTGCGACCACAACCGTACAATTGCAAAAAATAAAAAAAAAACTGGAGCTCATCTAATAGATCTGGAACTGAAAGCTTTTAACTAGCTTCGGAAAAGACTTATACTATCTCTGGCACTGAAAGTTTTTAACTAGCTCTGATACCGTGTTGAATTTTTCTAGTTTTCAGATCTGATAAGTATTGCCTTATGATTTAAATGTTATTGTTATTATAGAATAATTACACACTGAAAATCTCAACAAGACTTAGCGAACTTGATGAGAGGTTGTTGTAAGTAAATATTATATGAGATGATATATTACAATTGAGGTCCACAATATATATACTTGGGCGGAGTGCCTTTTCATTTAATGGGCATGTCTTTTCCATTATTGTTTTTTCATTAATTAATTAATTATTGATTATTGATTATTATATATTTATACATTATATTATAAATATATTATTTATATATTATATTTATGTTGATGATTATTTCCTCACATGCACGTATAATTAATATAGATCACTCCATCCTGAAGCAAGCAATGTGAGAGCACCTCAAGTCTATCTACTCCTCGTCGAGAGAAAATACTACGCTTGGGCCATTCACCACTAGAAAAGTTGTTAGAATATAATGGATGTGTGCTTGTTTTACCATTGACAATACCCTTATCACCCAACCATAGGCCGAATCCACCCTCTGAGCACCTTAACCTTGACAGAGAATCATTCTGGAAGCAAACCCTAGGCTAGTTAGCCAAACAAATGGTAGCGTACCTTTCCCCAAGGATAGCGCACCAACAAGAGTTGATCAGATAGTCCAAACCCTAGCCAAGAGATAGTCCAAGCCAAACGTGATCTACTAGCTGCAGCAGCTGCAATGGAAGCTCTCCTCAAACTTGCGCACAAGACCGGGCACTGCAGTGCCCACAAGACTGGGCACTGCAATGCGCACAAGACTGGGCACTGTAATTCTGAGACTGTCTGCTAGAATGAGAACTGGCCTCCTGTATTTATACTAATTCCGACTAACTGCCTGGGCCGACTTCTCATTCTGGGTATCTGTCTGTTCAGTATATATTATTATTTATGGCTGACTTCTTCTCTTAGAGGCTAATAACCTAATATAAATTATCTTTTTGAGCCGACAAGTCTTCTAGGGTTATTAGCCAACTCATTAGGGTTTCTTCTTGCTTCCCAGAGTATTCTATCCTTGTCAGGTTTACACGTGGAGGTAAATACCTCCCGCAACTACCATAATATCAACACTCCCTCCTAGCTAGG
>JASDQU010586848.1:28689-43805 GCA_032191745.1 Picea mariana | reverse complement strand
GATTCACCCATCCCATGAGCTATACATCACCTCATGGTGCCCTTGTTCTTTTTTTCCTTGGCAGATTTTCTCTATCCTACCAACATCTATCACTTTCTTCTTTGCAAACATGCTTTGAAATTACCATTACATAGTTTCCTTTGTCTATATTCAAGGGTTAAAGAAACTTACCTTACCTTCTATGCATATTGATGACATTCTTCACGTTTTCTCTATCCTACCAACATCTATCACTTTCTTCTTTGCAAATATGCTTTGAAATTATCATTACATAGTTTCCTTTGTCTATATTCAAGGGTTAAAGAAACTTACCTTACCTTCTATGCATATTGATGACATTCTTCACCCATTGGCTTATTCTATGTCTCTTATTCCTGTCATTGTTTCTTGGCTATACTCAATAACTAGTTGCAATGATTATGATCCTCATAGCTCTTCTCTTCATGTAGGTATCTTCCATACTCTGGCCAGATATTCTCTTGTAACATAGAATATTCAGATCCAATACTCAAGAGCCCCTGTGGCTCTTTCTATATGTCACCATTTCTTTGCTTCATATATTATCAACAAGCATAACTAGGTCCTTCCCTAGCTTTTCCTCTATAATTTGATTGCATTGATTAGTTACAATAGATATTTTGTATGCCTTCTTTCTTTCTTTTCCCAATACATCAACTTTCAGGTCCCTTTATTCGTCGTCATTGAATCTAGAATTAAATCTGTAACATACCTTAACAATCTTTATTCATGGAATTTGATTACTTTGTTAACAAACCTTGCCATAACACTCTCTCCTTGAGTGTCCCCTCTCATTAATAACACTACTCCATTGGTAAGAGCTCAACTATATTTCTTTGCCATGCTTTTGCACCTCCAATTGTTCCTCCACATCACTGCACATGCATCATCATGGAATGTCTACAACCTGCCTAGTTCAATATTCACATCTGACATGTACCTCCATCATCTAGAACTCTTTTGCCAAAATTAAAGTTGCTTTAGAAATCTTCCACATCTAACAATTGCATTGCTCACTTTGGCCCAAAGGCTTTGTTTCTGCAACTTTTTGAAATGATTAGATGCTTCTTTTGAAAACTTAAACCTTCTATCATGTTTTCTTATGGATTACCTTTCCAACAACTATACTCATGCCTCAATCTGAATTTTTAGCTAAAAGTTATAACTCTTAGAAATCACCTTTTTTGCCTAATTTTTGCACTTTTTCTCATTGGTGCAGTCAAGCTCAGAGGCCAACTTCTGTAATTTGCAAAAGACAATCTATGGAGAACCAAGAAAATTATTGTATCAGATGCAGCGAATTCTTACGATTGTGAGTACTCAATGACTTCTAGATTAGTGATCTGATTCTTCAGTGAATTTCTGCGTGAATCTAGAATTGTCAACTTTGCCCTTTTTGCATTTTTTCTAAACTTGAAATTTTTAGCCAAAACGACTATCTCTAAAACATAGCAAAATTGGAAAATATTCAATAAGACAAAGTTGTCTAGATTGTTGAGGAGGTAAAATGTCAACTAAGACAATTTTTCCAAGTTTGTGATATTGGGTCCCTTTTCCTTTGAATATCCCCAAAATTCCCCAAAAGTCTCTTAGAATAATGGATTTTGGTCAATTATTGTATCTCCATTCCAAACCCCTTGGAATTTGGCCAAATGCTCCATTGGGTTTCTTCATGTCTATTCCCATTGCTCATTGCCCAAATCTCATCAACAACATGGCCACTGTGAGTGAGTACCACCCTATTATTTGAAAACCCCCAATCTTCAATTTTTGGAAATATGGAGCTGAATTGGCCAATGACCCTCCGACATTTTTATGGTCCTCCCTAGTACACACCTACCCCTGAAATTTCACCTGAATCCTATCTTTTTTGCTCTTGTTATGGCCAAAACAAGATTTCAACTCTATTTTTTTTTGTTAAATATGCTTTACCCTGTGGATGTAGGATGACACATGCTTGATGATGTGGCACTAGTGTCCACATGACATCCTTTGATGTGATAATGTCAAATTCCTTACCACCTTATCCTACCACGTAATCCTTTGTGGCCCCTTTTACCTCTTTACTTTTCCACTTAATAATATATTTTATTCAATTTGTGGGCCACATACACCTGGTTGTCCTTATCCATCCACCTAGCACAACTTGGATCGTAGATGAAACAACGAGTCTTGCTCTTTCCCTACCCCCTCCACTTGTCGTGATGTGATGTGTTAATGTGATGGGAGAGGGTTCCATCTCCGACACCCTTTACTTGTGCTCATGTTCCCCGTTCGTAGATCTATTACTGGTTGCTTTCCACCTACACACCTCGAATCCATCTAGTAGCACCTTGATGCCTCCACATCACCCTCCCAGTGCATGTCACCAATATAGTCCACATCATAGGTACAATCAACATCACCCTTTTGGCATTTTTCCCCAAAATTCAAAAATATGTATATTAATTTTATTTTTATTTTTTTGTCAATTCATGACCGCCATGGATTTTCAGGTTCAGCCTTAGCGACTCGCCCATTATGTCTACAAAATTCAACCCCTTGTCTTGTCAATTTGACACCTCCACATTGATAACTCTTTAGACTTCATCTAGAATTGGGGATTTTTCTCCCAAATTTGTATTTTCCCTAAATTTTAAATAGGTTGAACTCTACAATCGTGAATTTATAAAATTCATACCTTTGTATGCATAAATATAAATCCAATTTAGGGGTTTTATCCCTTAATCCCACAATCATTGGATTCATACATTTTTTCCAATTATACACCTTGAGGAAACTCTGTCAAACACTTAATAGGCAACCTGTAACTTGCAATTTTCTTTCTCTATAAACTTTGGTTTCTATCCCATACAACCCCTATGGTGTAACTTTGCTTTGGTTTCTGGCCCATACAGTGCTACTATTGGAACCAATAAATTTGATACCACTTTGTAACATACCCAACCACCCTTGCACACTATTAGAGCAATGGGGTACTCAAAATTTCATTCCCTCCAACTATATATTTTGTTTTGTTAGCTCTAATACCAATTTCCATCATATGCCTAGTCTTCTAGCTACGTTGAGATTCACATTACATAGCTCTGAAACCATAGTTTTCCTCATCGTTCTGTTACTAATTTAATTAATGCATGCAAACATATAATGCAATCACATACATACAAACAAAAGGACATCCATTCACCACATTAATAACATTCATCCAACATTGTCATACATAAATCATATACACTTATCTTTTGGAAATGTATCACAAATTGGTTGCAGATGAAGTACATTCCACCCAACCATAGGCTCGTTTTTTCCCATCATCTTATACAACATGACCATCCCCGTGTTGAGGCTATGAGTCCACAAGGATGAAACACCTAAGGCTGGTTCTAATCCTCTTACACAACCCGTTTCCCAGAATTTACAGTCTATTCTCTCTTATAGCAATCTTAATACACCAACTCTCTTTCCCCTACAATCTGTACAACCCAAGGAATGAAATCTGCTTCTCTGCCATACGGTGCCTCGTGCTATTCCACTTCCTTACAGGGATTCATTATAGATTTGCTAGGAAATCTCATGGCTAGGAATTTCAAAGATTCTCAGTTGTAATTACTTTGTCTCAATGACATCTATTTCCTTGGCACATGTCTTTCATGGGTTAATGGTAATCAATACCTATAATTTCATTACAACATACATGCAATCACTCAACCCACAAAAAATCTTTGAGACAACTTCCTTCGCCCCAAGGAAGAATGACAGAATAACTCCCCTACATAACAAAAATACAAGGATTATATTTGCATGAATGGAATGTTGAAATATTGTAACTGCAAAGAGTATTCTATTTATTATTTATGTATTATTCATTAGATCAATCCCCTTTTGCGGATTGATCATGTAGGGTATTGTAAATGACCAAATCTCCTTTTGCGGATTGGTCAAACCCTAATTGTAATAGACAAAATGAGAAGTCGGTCCCTAGATTAATTAAAGGTGGTTATAACCACCCAAATTGAGAAGTTGGCCCTGCCAGTGAAAATACACCTCACTCCAGCGCCCGCCAGATTGTATAAATAAAGAGGCTAGCACCTCATTTGTACACACACTCACTTGTTCATCAGAGCGCAAGTTCAGAGCTGCAGTTGGAGAAGAAGGAAGAGAGAGAGAGGCACATTCTTGGGAGAGGACTTTCTGTATTTGTTTGAGTTATCTCTTGGCATTGTATTGGCTATCTATATTAAGGAAGTTTTTTTTGGGTTTTCTCCCCCATGAGGGTTTCCCAGGATAAATGATGTGTCTCTTGTGATTGTGTATTTCTTAGTGATCCTATCTATGCTATGGTTATCTAGTAAATTGAAAAGAAACCTAATAATATCTTAAACCTTAACATGGTTTCAGAGCTATGTTGAAGAGAGCATCTTTCACAAGAGAAAGAGAAAAAAATCACTGTTGTCGTACATGCAAATTAAGGCTTTGTATTGAAGAAGAATTTCAGCCCCAAAACCATCTAGAAAAGTGCGCCCTTCCTCAAGGATCACTTTGGCATCCTCAACGCAACTTTTTAGTGGCTAGATCTTCCAGAAAGTGAAACCCTAGTTTTCACAAAGTACTAGAAGTACCAGAAAACCAGAGTACCAGAAGTACCAGAAGTACTAGAGTACCAGAAGTACCAAAAAACCAGAAGCACCAGTCCATAAATCTGTTGATCAAGTTTGAAGGGGGTAAAAGTTGGATTTTCTGAAATCTAACCACACCAGGCTACTCGCCTAAGCCAAGCGCACCTCCTGGTAAGTTTAGAATTCAATTTTGAGCATTTTCATTTTTTTGTCATTTTCCTAGCTCTAGGTAAAAGATGTCTGCAAGCACTAAGCTTGTTGACAAGCTAGAAGGTGTAGAAAACTTCCTTGCCTGGAAGTATAGGATTGGACTCATTCTTGAAGAGAATGACCTAGCAAGATTCGTCAAAGAAGAAGTACCAGAACCTGACGATGCTGTAGATAAAGCAAAGCACCAAAAGGACACGATCAAGGATAAAAGAATCATTGCAGATTCTATCAAAGATCACTTGATTCCTCAAGTGTCTTCAAAGAAGACTCCAAAAGAAATGTTTGATGCCCTAACTAGATTATATGAATGAAAGAACATAAACCGTAAGATGAATCTAAGAACTCAACTCAAGAATACAAGAATGCAGAAAGGAGAAGCGATCCAAGAATATTTCTCCAGAATATCTCAATTTAAAGAACAACTAGAAGCTATTGGAGATAATATAGATGAAGACAAACTCATAATGACAACCCTTAATGGTCTCACAAGACCTTGGGATGCATTCATCCAAACTATTTGTGCTAGAAAGGAGAAACTAAAATTTGACAGTCTTTGGGAAAAACGTATTCAAGAAGAATCAATAGTAGTTAACCGAGAAGCTTTACTATCAAGAGATGAAGATCACACCCTAGCTACTCACTCTAAAGGAGGAAGAAAGAAGTCTTACTTCTAGAAAGAAACTCATAAAGAGTGTCACCCCCAAAACAAATTCATACATAAAGAATCTCAACCTAAGAGATTCCAGAAGAAAGGACAAAGAAAAGAAAGAGACTTATCATCTTACCAATGCTACCATTGTGACAAGATGGGACATTGCGAGACATTGTCCAGCTAGACGGGAAGAATACAAGAGGAAAAATAAGAGGCACCATGCCCATGCAGTTGAAGATGAAGAGCCACCTGCAAAGATGATAAGAGAATGAATTGAAGACTATGTCTTAATCTTGACCCTCTTAGGATCAGTATCACCTAGAGAGGACACTTGGCTCATTGATAGTGGTGCTTCCAAGAACATGATAGGTCAAAGAGATATTCTTTCTTGCCTTTCAGAAAATAAGTTTTCTCAGAAAGTTACACTTGGAGATGATTATCAATACCCTATCAAGGGAGTGGGAGAATCAAACTACAAGCTTAATTCAGGGACTCCAATGAAGATGAAGGACGTACTCCATGTACCAGGTTTGACAAAGAACCTACTCTCCATTTTAGCTTTAGAAAAGAAAGGCTTTAGAATTGCCTTTATAGATGGAGACGTTCTTATGTGGGCTAAAGGAAAAACCATGAAAGAAGCAATCGTCATGGGAAAAGAAGAAGGTGGCTTGTATAAGCTAAAGGGTCACTCAGAAGCAACCATGACCCATGCCATTGATAATCCATGTGAACTTTGGCATAGAAGATTAGCACACATCAACTACAAGGCATTACCGTATGTATGTAAGGTAGTCACAGGTCTACCGAAACTCAAGGTTGACCATGAAGGTGTGTGCAATGGATGTGCACAAGGGAAGAACATCAAAAACCCTTTTCCAAAGAGAGACAGTAAAGCAGAAGGAGTCTTAGAACTCATTCACTCAGACATGTGTGGCACAATGCCATCATCCTCCATCAGTGGGTATGTATACTATGTATATTTTATTGATGATTATTCTCGTAAAACCTAGGTTTACTTTTTGAAATCAAAAGTTGAAGTGTTCAGTAAATTCAAGGAATTCAAAGCCTTGATAGAGAATCTTCTGAAAGAAAGATCAAAATACCCAGGTTAAATAATGGAGGAGAATACACCTCAAAAGAGTTTGTAAACTATTGCAAAGATGTTGGGATCAAGAGGGAGCTCACCACTCCCTACAATCCTCAACAAAATGGTGTAGCAGAAAGAAAGAACGGAACGATAATGGAAGCAGTGAAGACCATGATCCATGATCAAGATCTTCCAATGTGCTTATGGGTAGAAGCAACAAAAACAACATTATATGTACAAAACCGATTGTCCCATAGTGCACTTGGGTTCAAGACCCCCGAAGAGATGTTCTCCGGAAAGAAGCCAGAAGTAAGCCATCTCAAAATATTTGGCTGCCCGGTATTTGTGCATATTTCAAAAGAGAAGAGAAACAAGTTGGACCCTTCAGGAAAGAAGGGAATATTTGTTGGATACTGTGAGGTCTCCAAGGCCTTCAAAATCTATATACCAGGTCACCCTTCAAAATCTATATACCAGGTCACCATCATATTGAGATCAACAGGGATGTGACCTTTGATGAAGATGCAACATTCAAGAAATCAAGAAGATTCCATCTTGAAGAAGTATATGAAGATGAACCTGTAGCTTCCAGAGTTGCAGAACTAGTGAGGGAAGTTCCCAGAGTTGCAGAACCAGTGAGGGAAGTCATAGCTTCCCCTGATGAGGAAATTCTAAAAGATCATGACATAGTAGAATTTCAAGAGCCTCCTCAGATGACGATTTCCCATAAGAGAAATCCTGCTTGGGTTAGGGAGCTTATTCAAGATGGAGAGAAGTATGGTGTCCTCGAAGGAACCATGAGATAAGTGAAGAGACCTAAACCATTCTCCAATGATATGGCTTTGGTGTGTGATTTTTTAGAGAATGAGCGTACCTTCTTTGAAGAAGCCATTCAAAAGAAAGAATGGGAATATGCCATGACAGAAGAATACCAATCCATAATTAAGAATGATGTATGGGAAATAATTCTCAGACCGAAGAGCAAGGATGTGGTATCTTCCAAATGGATTTTCAAAATAAAACATGCTGTTGATGGAAGTATTGAGAAATATAAAGCAAGGTTTGTCGCTCGTGGCTTTTCTCAAAAGGAAGGCATTGACTATGAAGAGACATTTTCTACTGTAACCAGATACACTTTGATCAGAACCATCATAGCCCTTGCAGCTAAGATGAAGTGGAAGTTACACCAGATGGATGTAAAGACAACTTTCCTAAATGGTGTCATTGAAGAAGAAGTGTATATAGAACAGCCTCAAGGATTTGAAGTTGAAGATATGAAGACTCATGTCTACAAGTTGAAGAAGGCTCTGTATGGATTGAAGCAAGCTCCTAGAGCTTGGTATGGAAGGATAAGCAATTTTCTAATGAGCTTGGGCTTTACCAAGAGTAAAGCAGATTCTAACCTTTACTTCAAGGTTATGAATAATGAGCCCGTTATATTGTTGTTGTATGTGGATGACTTATTCTTAACTGGAGAAGAAAATATCATCACTGAATGTAAAAGAAGCTCGCTGCAGAATTTGAGATGAAAGACCTTGGCCTAATGAATTACTTCTTAGGCCTTGAGGTATGACAGAGCCCAGAGAGAATCTTCCTTAACCAAGGGAAGTATGCAGTTGAAATCTTGAAGAGATTTGATATGTTGGAGTGCAAGTCCATGAATACACCCATGGAAACGAAGTTGAAGCTTCTGGTTGACACTTCGTCAAAATTGATTGATGCCACGCTGTATAGACAGATCATTGGATCGTTGATGTATATGACGAATACCAGACCAGATATCTATTTTGTCGTGATAACACTTTGAGTCAGTTTCTGGTAGAATCCAGACATGTTCACCTAGTTGTTGCAAAACATGTGATGAGGTACCTTAAGGGTATATTAGATTATGGTCTCAGTTATGATGGAGATCATGATTTCACACTGAGTGGTTACACTGATTCATATTGGGCTAGAAGTGTTTCTGATAGGAAGAGCACTTCAAGATGTTGTTTCAGTTTGGGGCTAGCCATGATCTCATGGAAGAGTAGGAAGCAATCAAGCATTTCTCTCAGCACAGCGGAAGCAGAATACATTGTTGCATGTTCTGCTAGTTGTGAAGCCATATGGCTTCAAAAGTTGTTGACAGGTCTATTCGACCTAGAGATGGAAGCAACCATGATCCTATGTGATAACCAAAGCTGCATAAAGATGACAGAGAATCTTGTATTTCATGACAAGTCAAAACACATAGAGATCCAATATCACTACATCCGTGACATGGTGCAGAGAGGAGCCATAAAGCTCCAATATGTTAGCATGGATGAACAAGTTGTTGATGTGTTGACCAAGCCTCTATCTCATGTAAAGTTTGAGCACTTTCGAGATAAGCTTGGTATAGTCCGAAAGGACCTCCCTCGAAAGGGGGAGTAGTGTTGTGTTGATGTTGCCAGCCTAGTGTTGTGATACCAACCTTGTGCTGATGATATTCCAGCCTCGTGTTGTGATGATGTGACAACTTAATTGCTGTGATGATGTGCCAGCTTAATTGTTGTGACGATGTGCCAGCTTAATTGTTGTGATGATGTGCCAACCTCGTGCTGTGATGATGTACCAACCTCGTGCTATGATGATGATGTACTAGTTTTTATACTAATCCATGTTGATGTAGATGATGATACCATTCCAGTTATCTGTTGAGAATGATGATATCGATGATGATAAAAACTTCCGATGATTTATAGATACGCCAGTTAGTGTTCCAAGGTGTTGTTGATGATGTTGTCCTCTCTCTCGCCTGATGCTATTGTAGAATATCCTTTGGAGTGTTGAAATATTGTAACTGCAAAGAGTATTCTATTTATTATTGGTGTATTATTCATTAGATCAATCCCCTTTTGCGGATTGATCATGTCGGGTATTGTAAATGACCAAATCCCCTTTTATGGATTGGTCAAACCCTAATTGTAATAGGCAAAATGAGAAGTCAGCCCCCAAATTAATTAAAGGTGGTTATAACCACCTAGATTGAGAAGTCGGCCGTACCGGTGAAAAGAGACCCCAGTCCAACGCCTGCTAGATTGTATAAATAAAGAGGCCAGTGCCTCATTTATACAGACACTCACTTGTTTATCAGAGCGCAAGTTTAGAGCTGCAGTCGCAGAAGAAGGAAGAGAGAGAGGGGCACATTCTTGGGAGAGGACTTTCTGTATTTATTTGAGTTATCTCTTGGCATTGTATTGACTATCTATATTAAGGAAGTTTTTGTTGGGTTTTTTCCCCCATGAGGGTTTCCGAGGATAAATGATGTGTCTCTTGTGATTGTGTATTTCTCAGTGATCCTATCTATGCTATGGTTATCTAGTAAATTGAAAAGAAACCTAATAATAGCTTAAACCTTAACATGGGATATGCCACTTGTTTTCACAAGAAGCCCACATATCTCCCTTTTCAACTCATCCCAAGGTTGATATGAGTTAGCATAATTTAAGGTAAAAGAATTGGGCTTAGAATATAATAATATTATTTCTCTTTTGACCTCCTTTGAGCCCCCTTTCTTTTCTCTTTTGTGGAATCATAGCCCCCCATTTTCTTATCCTTCCTTGTCTACAATTGGTTATGTTCCTTTTTATTAATATCATTGTACAATTACATATTACATCACCTGGTCCTCAACAATTCATCAAATGCATATTTACATTGCTAATCTGGAGGTCAAACTAGGGGTATTACTATATGTTTCAAGGTCTATGGGTTGTTGCAATAGGGGCAACGATCATCTGTCAAACTACTTTTAGCAAGGTGGGATTTAGATGGTAGTGCTTTGTAAACAACTAGCTAGGGGAAAACTTAGAGCGTATAATTGAGGCAGAGTGATTGGACAATGTGCAATAATAATCAAAGCCACAAAGTCTCTAGGTTGGAAGATGTCCATCAAGCATTCAAAACATGAAATAAAGGGTGTTTTTGATGTAGGAGAGAGTAAAGCTTTTTGGTATCATATTGTTGGCACTTCTTATTGAATCTCCAACCCCAACCCTGCCGTAGAGGGTTATGAATATTCATATTCAACTTATACTGTGCTTTAGGAGGACTTAATAGTCAACTTGTTAGAGGACAAGAAAGCCTTTTGATGATCTAGAAATCTCCAATCCATCCAGTCCCTTGTCTCAAAACCCCAAAGATCCCTCTAAAATAATATTCCTTTCTTGTTCAACCACCGGGCCTCTAGGTTAGAAGATGTCCATCTATCATTCAAAAAAGGAAACAATGGGCATTTCTAATGCAGAATAGAGTAAAGATTTTTGGTATCATATTGATGAAGTTGCTTCTTGAATCTCCATCCTCAATCTTTTCATAGAGGGCCTTGCATATTTGTATTAAAATCATATGGCTCTTTAGGTGGAATTAGTGCCATAATATCTTTGAATTAGTGCCATAATACCTTACATAGCCTTTTGATGAGCTAGCAATCTCCAATCCATCCAATGCCTTGTCTCAAAATCCCAAATACCCCTCCAAAAAATATTCCTTTCTTGATCAACCCATGTCCCATCCTACACAACTCCTAGAGAAGTTCCATCTGATCAAAGGGGAAACAAACTTCTAAGCTTCCCACATGCTTCAATGAATCAATGACCTAGACACCTTGAATATGTGTAGGGAGGAGATGATATCAATAACCAACAGAGCCTTAGATTAATAATAAATGTTGGGTAGATTGTAATTGGTATTCAAAGAGGATTTTCCATGGAGATGAAATTTTAAGGCATTTAATGTAATACCCCCAAGTGGTAAATGTGTATATGTACACATGCTTTTATAGGTTGGTGAGCCATGATGGTTTTTGGGCTGGAGTGCCTATGCATGTATGTTTTGGGCCAAAATGCCTGTGCAATGTTAGGTTGGAGAGTCTGTATGTTGAAAGATCGATGAACCTAACATTGTACAATGTAATCACACTCATGATATTAATAAAATACATCACTGTTTCAAACCAATTCAGACAAAAGAGTATGGGGGGCTAGGACTCCACGAGAGGGAAAGGGGGCTAGGTATTAAGGAAAAGGGATTAAGTTGAGCCCATTTGAAGCACTTTATGGCAGAATGTGCAACACGCCAGTGAGTTGGAACAACAAAACATACAAAGCAATTGTTGGGATTGAGTTGCTCAAGGAAATGGAAGAACAAATGGCAAAGATTAAGCAGAATTTGAAGGATGCACATGACAGGCATACAAATTATGCAAAGGCAGAACATACAAATAATTCCGAGTGGGTGACCACGTATTTTTGAAAGTGAAGGCTAAGAAAAATTTACTGAAATTGGGAAACTACTCAAAATCGGTAGCACACTACTGTGTGCAATTAGAAATCCTGGAGAAGATTGGTCTTGTTGCATACACGCTTGCACTAATTTCATCCATGTGCGCACATAATGTGTTTCATGTGTCTTTTCTTAAGAAGTATGTGCCTTATTATAACCATGTAATTGATTGGACTATGATCCAAGTGGATCATGAGGGCGACTTCCAAGTCCAACCAGTGCACATATTGGATAGGAAGGTCAAGGTGCTTCAAAATCGACCCATAAGATTGGAAAAAGTCCAATGGACCTGCTATTGTCCTGAAGATGCTACATGAGATCATGAGGATGCCATGCATGAGGAGTACCCACATCATTTTGAATATTTTTGAATGTACATTTGTATATAATGCATCGAGGACATTGCATAAATAAGAGGGAGGGGATTGTAATACCCCCAAGTGGTAAATGCGTATATGTACATATGTTTTTATAGGCTGGTGAGATATGATGGTTTTTGGGTCGGATTGCCTATGTATGTATGTTTTGGGCCATAGTTCCTGTGTGATGTTAGGCTAGAGAGTTTGTATGTTGAAAGATCAATGAGCCTAGCATTGTACATTGTAATCACACTCATGATATTAATAAAATACATCATTGCTCCAAACCAATTCATGCAAAATAGTATGGGGGGATAGGAATCCATGGGAGGGAAAGGGGGCTAGGGCTAGAGGAAAAAGGCTTAAGCTAGGGGGTAATCCAAATATATTAAAATATTCCCAAGTCTTAAGCCCAAGTCTTATTTTATGAATATATCCTTTGTTCCCAAAAAGGTGGAACAAATTCCAAATGAAGGGTAAAATGGATACTCATGTACCACTTGTCAAGTTTAAGCCATGCATACATAAAATTTGGACTTATTGAGAAATTCAATTCCATTCTACCATTCCATCATTATTGTTACCATTGCATGTGGGTGTGAGCTAGAGAGCCACTATGAACTTGTGATTAGAAGACTTTGTGGGTTCTCGATGAATTCTGTGAAACTAATGGGAACAATTATCCTTGGGTTTCCTTGGGGAAGGTTGGAACCCTAGAGGGGGAATTGTCTGGGATAGGTTTCCTTGGTTGTGAGGCTTGGTGGGTGTCTGGAGACTCCATTATAGCATATGGAATTACTGGAGCCACAAAGCTCTGATACTTCTTGGATGACCTGTGTTGAAGCCCTGAAGGGAAGTGGGACAACTCGAGGACTGTGGTGTAGAGAAGGGGGTACATTTCCTTTGGTTGTCCATGCTATGGAGAATGTGTGGTTGTAGGTTGGTATTGATGTTTCTCCATTTAGTAGCATCAGAGGACATTCTCCCAGATTGGTCATGCTGACTTGACCAAGGGAAATGACTCATTCACTCACGAAGCTTTTGTTGATATTATGGTAGCTGCGGGAGGTATTTACCTCCACCTGTAACCCTGACAAGGATAGAATACTCTGGGAAGCAAGAAGAAACCCTAATAAGTTGGCTAATAACCCTAGAAGACTTGTCGGCTCAAGAAGATAATTTATATTAGGTTATTAGCCTCCAAGAGAAGAAGTCAGCCATAAATAATAATATATACTGAACAAACAGATACCCAGAATGAGAAGTCGGCCCAGGCAGTTAGCCAGAATTAGTATAAATACAGGAGGCCAATTCTCATTCTGGCAGGCAGTCTCAGAATTGCAATGCCCATTCTTGTGTGCAGGTTTGAGGAGATTTGCCATTGCAGTTGTTGCAGCGAGCAAATCACATTTGTCTTGGACTATCTCTTGGCTAGGGTTTGGACTATCTGATCAGCTCTTGTTGGTGCGCTATCCTTGGAGAAAGGTGCGCTACCCTTTGTTTGGCTATCTAGCCTAGGGTTTGCTTCCGGAATGATTCTCTATCAAGGTTAAGGTGCTTGGAGGGTGACTTCGGCCTATGGTTGGGTGACAAGGGTATTGTCAATGGTAAAATGAGCACACATCCATTATATTCTAACAGGTTATGGGCCCACACCTCCTTCATTCAGTCTAAACGATGGAAGGAAACATAGCCGCTGGGATATTGAGTTCGCTGAGGAACTGCCGCTAGGGTTACTAGCAGAAGCAACTTCCAAGACACTTCCGCTAGGGTTACTAGCAGGAGCAGTTGCAGAAACCCTAATCCTCTTGTTGAGGCACCTTAAGTGAATGGATTGACCTAATCTCCAGATAGATCAGTGTGCTCTAGCCTAGCGCATCTCCTGATACTCTCAGCAAGCCAAGACGTGAAGTTTGAGTTTATGGTCAAATCTAGGGTCTGACCAAGTCAAAGAAACCATGACTTATTCTATGAAGTCAGAAAACAAGTTAGACAGAGCCTCTAACTTCAGAGCGTGGAAGACAAGGATTGACCTCATCCTTGCCAAGAATAAAGTGACGGATATTGTGAAAGGAAAAATTGTGGAACCAGAGTTTGAAGAAGGAAAAGAGAAGGAACCGCAGAACGTTGCAGCTATGGAGAAGTTCAAAGACAGTGATATCGATGCCATGAGTATCATAGTGGAATCCACAAAAGACCACTTGATACCCTACATCTCCCATCTTGACTCATCGAAGAAGATGTATGATGCCCTAACAAATCTCTTCTCGGTTAGAAACATTGGACAAGTTATGAGTTTGAAGAATGAGCTCCGTGACATGAAGATGAATGATGACGACAACATAACATCATACTTTGTGAGAATCTCTTAGTTAAGAGATCAACTACAAGCTATTGAAGAGATCATCTCAGAGAAGGAGTTGGTAAACNCTGACATTTGAAGAACTTTGGACTTGTTGTGCTCAAGAAGAATCAAGGATCAATGCAAAAGAGAAACCCCAAAAGAAGTACGATGATCAATTCTTCACAGAAAGATTCAAGAACTTCAGGAACAAAAGGAAGTTTGGTTCAAGGAGGAAGCCAAATCAAGAGAAAGACATTTTAGAAGTACAATGCTTCAACTGTCGAAAGTATGGTCACTACAAGATTCATTGTCCCGAGCTAAGGAAAAGGAAGGAGAAACACGAAGCATCAATTGCTGAAGAAAAGGAACCTACAAAGAAGACTAAGCATGATGGAAGAGACTTCTTCTTCTAAAGGTAACAAAACTCTTCTTATTTCTTGTACATATCTTGTTTGCATCGTCTCTGTACATATCTTGTATATCTATCTCTTGGAAGATAATGTGTTCCAAGAAGAACTATACCTAT
>JASDQU010586847.1:69408-81282 GCA_032191745.1 Picea mariana | reverse complement strand
TTGCTTGCTGGTTTATGCACTATACTTTGATTTTAGTGGCGAGCCAAAGGACATGATGAGAAGATAATAATCACCATCCAGACTTTTCGCAATAGGTAAATATTCCCAAGTGCAGTCAACATTATACCATTAGATGTGGAATCTAAAATATTGAAAAGATGTCTTAAAGGACATATTAAATTTATCGGTGCAGAGGGTCTTTTAATTGGAAAAAGGTTTGATTGAGAACATTGAAAATGTATGTGGTTTCCAGTGTTCCCCTAGTCACTTCAAGGTCTTGAAAAGGTGGAGATAAGGATTTGATAAATAGCGGCCGCCGAACGAAGGTAAGTACTCGGGCGAGTAATTTTCCGCGCACTGAGGGGCCCCGCCACCCACCCACTTCTAGGAAGTTTCACTCTGTTTTGTTTCCACGGCGAGTGCTCTCCATTAAAGTTATAATGACAACGAGTTTAATAGTTGTCAGAAATTATGATAACCCATTCAACAAATTTAATAGTTTTCAGAGAAATTATGTCTATGGAATATGTTAAGTACACTTATGTGGAGTTAGTATTTTATATATTTTATATTTTTAAATTAAATTTCTATGTGACAAATATATTGCAAACCATATGAAAATATTAATTTTGAAAATTTGAAAATATTTTTTTATTTTTCTTAAATTTGATTTAGTACATATATATGAAAATCAGAAACTTAATTAAAAGTTTTTGTTTTAATAAAAGTCAACAATGATATGTGGAATTTGCTACTTTCATAAAATTTCATATTAAATGTTTTTTTTATTTTTTTTTTTCTATTTTAAAAATAAAGTTATATAGATTTATGCCTCATGATAACTTCTTTTTCTTTGACTAGAAAGTGGAATAAGTGAGATTTTAAAAATTAAAAATTTATTTTTATTTTTTAATAAATTCAATTTAATAAATTTAAAATTTGATTTTAGCTTTTAATAAATTCAATTTAATAAATTATTTTTTGAAAATATTGAAAAATTTTATAAAAAATTATAACATTAAACTAAACTCACTCAAAATAAGTCAAATAACTTTGATTTGCAAATGAAAAGTATAATATGGGGAACTAATAAAGGGAATCTCATTAAATGTTTTTTACAATATCATTTCTATATTTAAACATGATAAAAATGAAAGTGTCGAGATTATTATGGTTTTTGGTTTTTGTCAACAAAGAGATTTTTAAGAGTCTTTAAATTATGAAATTGGAAAACCTTGTCTTATTATCAATGGTATGTCAATCAATTCATCATTAACTTCATTTGTATTACACATTTTATAAACTCCATTATCCTAAAGTTTTTTTGGGTTAGTGGAGCAACTAATTTCACTATAAAAATGATAAGCATTGGTCATGATTTTGACAATACTCATTTTTTACTTTAATCTCATAATGTGTTGAGTCATTTTTATTTTTTACATGGACAGACCCTAAATTGTTGTGGTAGGAAAACTTTATTTCACGATGCCATTAAAACATGGTGGACCATACAATGAATTTTTGCAAGTGTAAGCAAAAGATCTAAATATGGTTGATCAAACTTCAAGTAATAAAATTAACACTCTATTCAAATGGTTCAAAGGAGTCCTTCATTCGCATAAAATACTCACAATAGTAGACTTGACATTTTGACCACTCAAAAAACTCGATATCCTCGATTTATAAGCCAACCTATGTTATAACCATTATAACATATTCACCAAGATACCACCAATATGTAGTTAGAACTAAATTTTCCCAACATAATTAATTTAATTGCAAAGGCATTTTCATTTAAATGTTACTAAAAAAATTAAAATTTATTGTTCCAATTACATCTTCATTATCCCTAAAGGCAGCCATGGGAGATTGCTCAAAATTCTTATGGCATGGAGGCATGGGATAACACTCTATACACTATCTGCAAGCGAAGATTGATCATGAATAACAACATTAAGAAAAAGTTATTTTGCTTATATGATATACTAATATTGAGAAAAAAAAATTCCAATTAACAAATAGTCATTTTTCAATATAGTCTCACGAGAATAAAGCATGATCTTCACAAACAGCAGATATAGAAGAATCGAGTAGTTTGTTGAAGTCCCCGACTTATTCGTTTTTCAACAATAATGGTCGATGATTAAGTATGGGTACTTATACCCTTTAGATATTTGTATAAGTGTTATTGTGACAATTCAAGTTTATATGGAGCACAATTATAGTGTTGATATCTTCATTTTATTTTCGCATTTGAGAACATAATCCATGAAATATTTAATTAAATATTTAAGGGGTTAAATTTTTTTCAAAGGTTAATTTTTCATGTTTTTTTCTAAAAATGTATCACTAATTTCTATTGGATAAAAGATTAAAATATTTTACTGTAAAAATTGTTAAAAGTTTCTAGAAACTATATAAAATTTTTAGAAATTTGAATATTTTTATGAAAATATTGTCAAACATTTTATTGTTAGAATTTTAAGAAATAGTAAGATTCTTCAAAGTTTTTACACATTGAGATAAATATGGATCCCTAAAATTTTTCTTGATGTAATCAATTTAGATATGTATCTGACCATATCGTACATTGCAGAAATGGACATGGTCATGTTCTAGTTCATAAATGTTGTTGTAGTGGGCTACCTCAATGCATGCATGATATAGTGGTGTTTAGTCATTTTAATAGATTGGATGTCTAAGTTCCTTGTACTAAATACAAATGATTCTCAAAATTAAGACTAGAACAAGTTTTAGCTCGTACTTTGGTAGTAGACCACCTCAATGTATACATGATAGGGTGGTGTTTAGTCCTTTTAATATATTGGTTGTTCTAGTTATTCCTTATAGTTGTGTTGAAGTTTTCTCTTGCAACATCCCTTGTGAAACTTAGAATAAAATTGAGCAAATCCAAAAATGATTCATAAAATATAATTTTAAAATTAAATGCAATACTCCTCATCACTCTCTTGATTGAAAATGGATGTATTTCCACAAAGTCTAAATCCATGATTATATATTTATATTATAAATATAAATCTCTAAAGTTGAGCAAAGATAAGATCTATGTTATTGCTTCTAATATGAGTAGTGGTCACCATAGGATTAAAAGCAACTGGATAGAAATTTCAAGAGTTGACTTAACTATTGAAAAAAAAAAGTTAATAGTATTGACAATACTAAATCTTATTAATCTTTATAATGTTTAAAGATAAGCTAAGTGAAACACTAGAATGAAAATTAAATCAGTAATAAGATAAAGTTGAAACATGACAAAGATTTTAGAAACCTTAACTTGGTAGATCAAAACTACTTTCCAAGATTATAAACTTCAAAAAGAAAATGAATATTTCTAAAATCAAGACCAATGCTCGTGATGTTTATAGTGAAACAAGTCATTGCACTAATTAAAACACACCATGGGATGAACAAATTTGTAAATTTTTTAATACAAAGTAGGTTGGAGATAAATACAATTTCCTATTAGCATACCCTACCTTTAATATTATGACATAATTTTACTAAATTTCTTTACTTAATATCTATTCAGGACCTCCTTACTTATGAAAACCATATTGATTGTGGTAGTTTCATTTACACCATGTTTAAATAAAGAATAACATTCTCAAAATTATTTTGACCAATTCTCTTTATTTGTTCAATATACTTAACTAGTCTTAAAGGATGGTAAACAACAACATCATAATTAAAAGTAAGAAGAGATCAAATTTTGAAATTGTAAAAACCATTTCAAGATGTCAAATATGGCACATGCATAAGAACATAAAATGACATTTACTATCATTATTCTCTAAATGAATAGTGTTAATGATGAAGTGCTTGGTTGGTTAAATTTTTCTTTCATTATTAAGAATGTTTTTATAAAACAAATATATATACAAAGTTAAGGAGTTGCTATCATTATTCTCTATTATTCTCTAAATGAATAGTATTAATGATGAAGTGTTTGGTTGGTTAAATTTTTTTTTCATTATTAAGAATGTTTTCATAAGATAAATATATCTACAAAGTTAAGGAGTTGCTAATCTTCTAATAAATTTCCATAGGATTTTGACAATAGAGAAAATTAAAGAAAAAGTTAGAGTTCTTATTTATCTAGAACTTACGTTAAATTTTTAATCACTTAAATTGAATCTTAATTAGGAAAAACTCTATAAATATTGTTTCACTATGCAAACAACATGTTAAGACTATAATCATACCTAAAAATTTAACCAAATCTGATCAAATTTATGAATAAAAAAATCCCTATGCTAAAAATTACCTTACTCCATAAATCAATTGAAATGACAATAATGTGCATAAAATCTATTGTTTTTAGCCGTTTGAGTGAGGGTATATCCATAACGCCATGTCTTTTTATTTAAGTTTGTAATAAGTACGTGAAAGTCTTTGTAACCTCTCAAAATTTAAGGTCGCTATTGTAAGTTTTTTTTTTTAATTGGTATTGACATATTATAAGTTATGTGCGGGATATTCTTGCATGTTTGATCACATAAAGTCATTTCAATTTGTATGAAGGTTTTTCCACGAAAAGGGTTTCAAATTGAGAATGTCTCTATCTTTTAACATTGAGTGTTAAAATTGTTAGCACTCTGTAAATTTGTTTGGTTGATAAACAAATGACATAGGTAACCTACAAACCAATTTTAGAGCTAGGTACTAGCTTGCTCAGCTTATAGAGGGATTTCTCGTGTCACTTGATGTTTCTTTGGAAATCAATGAATAGTTTTAGTTTGTTTTGGGAGTTTTTATAAATTTGTTGGCAAGGAAGGTGAGGGACACTTAGGGCTATGGAGTCAAAATTCTGAAATTGAATGAAAACACTGACTGGCCGGTAGAACTCTCCAAAGGATAAAGGCTACGTGAGGCAATGAATCTAAGTTATAAATTGTAGTTTGCAGACTGTAAGAAGAAAAAGGAAATAAGTAACTGCATCAGAGTATTAATGAAATGAATTCTGAATTAGTTATGAAGAATTTCACACAGTTTAAATTGCTTAAGCCGAGAGCATCACAAGATGAATTATGAGCTTTTAAACTATCCAATTTAAACAGAAGAGAGTGTAAATGGAATTAAAGAACACAGGAAATACATACAATGAGAGAAGACAAAACTCATATCACCACCATTAGAATATTTTCATAGAGACTTCAAAATCTTCTGCATGTGTATTCAATTCAACTCCAAAAAATTACAATTTAGTTCAGAACAACTAAGGAGGTGCCCTTGCACTTATGCCAACATTAATACATTCAGAACTTATAACATTTATACAATTCGAGTTCCTTTCAATTAGAAACTGATTACAATAGCTGAACTAAAGCGTTTCAACTTCTAAAACTAACTACAATAATTGCATTTGACATTTTCGGTATGGGAACCGATTACAATGATTAATCAAAAATGTTTCATGGACCAACGACCGATTCCTCCGACTCTTCATCATTTTCCTTTTCCATCTGTCCTGTTTTGGTCCTCTGTCAGATTTTCCATTTTGGTGACACTTGGGCATTATCTGCTAGTTCCTGGAAACCTACAGTTTGTTTTTCCCAGACGCATTATCTCCTTCCATTACAAGTCATAAGGAATATCGTAGTCCATCATTTCTTTAATTAGGATCTCCAGGTCAATGCAAGAGGCATACGTCATGACTGACAGTCCAATATTCACTGTCTTGAACTAATTCAAGATCTCAAAATATGTGACCAAATATTCCACCAGGGTTGCTCCTTTTAAGTTCTCCTCCAGGCTTTCAAACTTGGAGTGATCCATTTTGCATTGGGCGAGGCGAGAGTTGTATTCCTCCTGATCATACAATTTTCCTTTACCATCCCAAAATGGTGGGAGGCCTTTGACAAACAACTCTTCAAACAGATCTTTGAATTCATGTATACTCTGCTCCATCTGTATGGCCTTGGTTTGGACTGATTTTAGCAGGTTATGCTTGGCAATGACCCTCCTGGCCCAGATGATCAATGTATTCCTATCTTTGACCCCAATGGTCTAAAGTTCTGCAATGGGGATGGACTTTAGCAGGTTTATGGCATTTTGAGCCCACTCGGATGGTTTCTTAGCCAAGGTCTCATTTACAACAGCGCACCTGCCTCTGGCTGTGATGGCCATGATATCTTTGTCATTGTTGAAGTTCAAGTACACCCTGAACTTGGAAGTTTCAACAACAGTAGAATCCCAGATGATGTGTTTGGCTCCCTGCAATAGTCCTTTGCCTCTCAACCTTGTTTTCAGCTTGTCCACTCTTTCCTACAAATCTGGATTCTCCTTTTGAAGCTGAGCCATCCTCTCATCTTTTGTTTTCATTGCTCACTTAAATTTCTCTATATCTCCCTTCAGACCTTTGATTTCTCCCACCTTCAGGCTAACTTGGGACATAGCCTGGACAAGTCCTTCAGTGCTTGGCCCGGGTTCTGCAGTACATGGCCATGTTTGGTACTTTTGTCTGTCCTTGTGACCAGTTCACTTTTTCTTATTCCAGTTGTAATACCTTGGCCTTGTAATTCAATGCTTCTTGTCGAAATGTTTCATTCTCCTGTTCTAGAGCAACCGATTATGTTGTTTGTGGATCCTTTGTGGAAGACATTTTTAGTTTCTTCTTCAAGCTTTGAATCGACTTGTCTTTCTCTTGTAAGTAGGATTTCACTCCATGAGGGCCTTCATATTCCAGCCTCTTGACCTGAGTTTTCCAAGCTTTGTTGGATGCTTTTTCTTTCCTCGACTGTCCTTCCAACTTAATTGCATAAGTTGACAACTTTGAATTCTTTAGGCTCAGACGCAAGTAATCTGAATACAACATGTCATTGGTGTTCCTGTGTAATTTCACCTCGTCTGGGGCACTAATGTTTTCATATTTTAGCTTCATCTTAGATACTTTATCCTCATATGCAACTGTTATATTGATTTTTTCTTCTCTACATCTCTCACTGTGAATAGAGAAGACTTATGCTGAGATATATTTTCTACTTCAGGGATTAAGTCCCTCATTTCATTCATAGCCAAGTTTCCTTTCTCATCATATTGCTTTGCCAAATATTCTTTAGATCGATAGGCTGCTCCAACTGCCTTATCAAAGATGTGTTTTTTGCTGCTGAAAATTTTTGAGCTCCCTTCACTTTGTATCTTGCTCCCTTTCCCAACTTCTACATTGTTGGTGCCACTCTCCACCATATCCATGTTTACTTGTTCTTTAGGCTCTTCCTCTTATAGATCCACTATCTGTGGGGATTGTGTGATCTTCATCTTTTTAGGGGCAGTCTGCTGACTATTGGTGCACAAGGCCTCTGAACTGCTTCTTTTGTTGTAAACACTTATCTTAGGGACCTTAACTATCAACTTCTGAGGAGTCTGTTGTATTTGAGTTTGTTGCAGGGTTTCCTCCACTTGTTGTGTTTGAGCTGGTTGCAAGATTGCTTCCATATCAGCACAGACATCTAGATTTGCTAATTTGTCAAAACCTTCAACATGTTCATGGTCATAGGGGGCTTGTTTGTTTATCAGTCTTCTCTTGGATATGATCTGATGTGGATCATATCTTCTTCCCTGTAGCTGTGCAAATCCAAACTCCTTGAGCTTGGCCTGGATCTCAGATAAACATGATCTAGTTTTTACAATGAAGGGTCCAAAGATGAAAGGGAAATTGAGGCTGGATGCCTTGTGTAGTTTCAGGAAGTGCTCTGTCTCTGATATGATTCTTTGCCCGATGAACTCCAAGGCAAAGACTCTAGGTGTCAGAAAAACAGGCAGAAGATAGGGGGATTCATGACAACCATATACCCATATCACTATTGAATGCATGAACAACACCGAGTCTCCCACTTTGTTTTCTAGATTTGATTGTAAATAACTCCTCATGTCATCTAGGACTCTTAGTAGGCTAGTGTTGAAAATCAGGTTGTAAACTCTGGACATGACCTTGTTGATACAAATGAGCATTGTGATTCTTTTTCATTCAGTTGATATGAATGTTTCTTCAGGGAACTCTCTTTTGTTTATCTCCAGGAAAGTCTTCAGCAAGTATGTGTAATACCTAAAATTTATTAGTGACTAAAAATTCACTAGTTTCTTGTGGATATTATCAGCTATGAATTCATCAAAGCTGATGCACACTGACTGACTGGACTCTGACTGGAAAAATTCCAACAAAAAACCTAACATGGCCTCGACCACGTACTTGTCATTATCCAGACCTAAAATCTGACTCAGTATGGAACAAACCCATTGGACTTCAATAACTATGATATTTACACTCATTAGCAGGGACAGACTTTCATAAATATGCTCAGGTTTGACAATTGTTTGCAAAACTAGGTCTTTGTCTTCTAAGGGACATTCCTTGTAAACCATAATTAGTTTTTCTTCTACAAGTGGTTCAGACACCGTGGAGGGGGACTCTGGTATGCAAAGGGCGCTTCGAACAGACAGACTCTCTACCCTACACATGACCTCAGACCCTTGTTTATTTAAGATGACTCTCTCTTCCTACGAATACTGCTCTGTGCACCAACCTACGAATTTGAGGAAGGGGAATGCAACCTCGACAACGTAAGGGAATATGGTGGCCTGGACTACTTCAAGGAAGGGTATCTATTTCCCTACATAATCTAAAAGATTATCTCTGGACACAGAGATGGGCGAAATGGTTATTTCAGGTTCGAACACATATGAATCTTTGTCAATTAGGGCTTCTTCGTTTGACATGGGGTCTTGCTCTGATACAAACATAATGACAGGGTCCATGGTGGCGATGAAAAATACCTGTAAATGAGCAGAAAAATGTGTGAGTTTGGTGTACTTTTGAGCTTCAGTTTGAATGGAGTGGTCATGCCAATCTTCTAACGTTCCAGTAATTTGAAAAATAATAAAATAACAACGAGTGACCCCTTTATATACTTTTCCGATTTCAGGGGTGAGGGGAAGTGGTTTGGGGCAACCCACTTATCACCCCGAAATGCACCTAGTGGTACCACATGTTCTCGAGTTGAAACCACGATTTAATTTTCGGCCCGCTTTCGAGAATTATCCTTCGCACAAGTTCTCCCCCCTAAACAATCCCCGACCGTTGATCTGTAGCACCCGCGATATGTGACCCATTAGGTCCCATCAACTTCGCATTGTCGCTAGATTTATCCTCCTCCCATTAGACCTGGCCCTGTCCTCCAGTTTATCATGCCTCCGCATCAGTTTAGCACCTCACTAAGTCCTAGAATCTGGATTTCACACAGAAATTGTTATGGTGATAACATGGGATCCAACTGGGGATGTTATCCTCTCTGAGAGGTAGCAAATAACATTACACCGAGTGCCTACCCATTGGGCTATGATCTATTCCTGCAACTAAATTTACCAACATTTATTCAGAAAACTCAAAATTTACTCAGCATAACTCAGGGCCTTCACCTTGGGCTTTAGTTTTGCTTATTTAATTTCAACTGCTTCAATTGAAAAACAAAATGGTTATGTACAATGAATGGAAAGGGTGATGGTTCCCTTAAATGATATAATGTTTGAGAAACCTGCCATTGACAGGCCCTCCTCCAACGATGTCTCCATTACTTTCATGTATCAGATAGGCATTATTCCCATGGTACGCCACGATTTTGAAAGGTCCTAGCCATAGATGGTCAAATTTCACATGCTTTCCCTTGTCTTCATTTCTGGCATCCCATATCAATACCAAGTCTCCCACTTTGAAATCATCCTTCTTGGTATGCCTGTCAAAAGCCTTTTTAATATTATCTTGGTGCAGATGAGCATTGTTGAAGGATTTTTCTCTTGTTTGTTGGACATTGATCAGTTCATCTTTTCTTCTTCGAGTGGCATTTGTTTCAGCATCCTTCTCTTGTAACAACCTTGTAACTGACAACCCTAATGTAGTAGGAAAAATTGCTTATGTGCCATAAACAATCTGGAAGGGTGAAGTGACAATAGATATTTTTGGAGTGATCCTGTCAACCCATAGTGCATGGATGAGCTTTTTGTGCCAAGCCTTTTTGTTATCTTGCAACAATGTTTTGATAATTATGGTTAAGCTCTTATTTGATGACTCAACCAACCCATTGCCTTGAGGGTAATACGAAGTGAAGTGGCCAAGAGTTATGTTGTAGTCACTGCAAAATTTATCCATCTTTTTGGACTTAAATGTTGTTTCATTGTCTATAATGATTTTGATCGGACACCCAAACCTGGACAAAATATTGTCTTCCAAAAATTGGATGATAACAACATTTGTGGCCTGCCTGGTGGGAACTGCCTCAATCCACTTAGTGAAGTAATATGTGGCTGTCAGAATCCACTTGTGTTGAGCTGGGGACTGTGGATGAATTTATCCCATGAAATCAAGGCCCCATTGTCTAAAAGGTGCTTCAAAAAAGATGGGTTTCAAGGGTAAAGGCTACAATTTTATTTTCCCATAAAAAATTTGGCATTCATGACATCTTGAAACCTATTTGTACACATCAGAAAAAATGCTAGGCCAATAGAACCCAACCCTTAATATATTGTGCATAGTAGTTTCCAATAATGGTGTCCTCCACAGTCACCCTTATGGAATTCCCCAATGGTCTTCTCTGCTTCCTCCTCCAGAAAACAACTCAACAAGATTCCCCCCAGATCCTTCCAATATAGAGATTGATTTACCATACAAAACTTTAATGCTTTCAGCTTTAAGAACCTGGCCTTAGCTTTACTCAATTCAAGAGGAGCCTGCAAATTTCTCAACACATAAATGATATCTGCATACCATGGGGAGTCAAGGAAACTTTGGGATATCTGGGGGACTCTTTATTCTTCTGAATCTATTGACAAATCAACAATGAAATTTATTCCCAAGAGTTCACAATTTGTCTGTGCCATCAGCTTGGAAAGTCCCTGCCCTTTGATCAACTTTGTAGGTTTGATATCAAGTTCATATTCCAACAATATAGGTATCCACTTTCCCCTTTTTCCCTCAGGGTCAGGCTAAGTTAAAATATCTTTCACTGAACTATTGGGCACATAAACAGTGGTATGAGAATGCAAGATATAAACTCTGAACTCTTTTAGGGACTTGACCAGTGCATATGCATGATTTTCCATGATATCATACTTCAATGGGGCATCCCTCAATGTCATGCTATAGTATGCTATAGTCTTCTCAAAATTATGCTCATCCTTCTGTAGTAAAACACCAGAAATGGTGTGCTTTGAGGCAAAAGAGAAAAATATAAAATCTTTTTCAAAATTAGGGCTAGCCAGTACTGGGCCTTTGGTCAATGCCACTTTAATGTCTTCAAAGGATTTCCCGGCTTCTGGGGTCCACTTGATCTCATTTCCTTTCTTGAGCATGTTAGTAATGTACTTGATGATTTCAGCTAGGTTAGGGATGAATGTCCTCGGAAAATTTACTTTCCCCAGGAAAGATTGTACTTCTTTTTTGCTTCTGGGTGTGCCAATTTTTAAGATCCCCTCAACTCTATTGGGATCTATTTTTATCCCTTCCTTTGAAATAACGCGTCCTAGTAGCTTCCCTTCTTCCTTGCCAAAATTCGACTTCTCGGGGTTCAGTGAAATGACAAACTTTCTGCACTTCTGAAAAGCCCTTCTTAAATGATTGAGATGTTCTTCATCAGAAACTGAGTACACAGTGATATCATCTAAGTAGATAACAATGAATTTGTCTTTCTCATCAGCAAAATCTATGTCCATAGCTCTTTGAAATGTTTCCCTTACATTCATGAGCCCAAAAGGCATCTTGGCATACATGAATGTACCCCATGGTGTTGTGAATGTTGTCTTCTCCTGATCATCAAGGTGCACCATGATCTAATTGTACCCGAGAAACCATCCAACATTGACATT
>JASDQU010586847.1:51312-67148 GCA_032191745.1 Picea mariana | reverse complement strand
CTTCATCACAATATTCTTCATCAATATTCAAATTTTCAAATCCATCTTCCATTTTGAGGAAACTTTCTATTTGTTTATCATATTCAAAAACCTGCCAGTACTTAATATTATCAGGCATTGTTGGTTTGTGCTTGATATCAACTTCATATCCCCTGCTAGGAAAGATTGGAATTTTGAAAACTGAAGATGAAGTGGCAAGGGCATTAGCAATCTGATTCTAACCCCTTGGAATCGTTGAGAGGTTATATTCTGAAAATTATTCAAGCAGGTTGAGCACTGTATTCCTGTATGCTCTTAATATGGGGTGCTTAACTTGATATATTCCCTTCACCTGATTTATGATCAACTCAGAATCCCCATGAACACGTATCCTCTTAGCACCCATTTCTTTTAAAGCCTTCAATCCTAATACCAATGCCTCATATTCAGCCATGTTGTTTGTGCAATCAAAATCCAGCTTATAAGAGCACAGTTTTGTAGCCAATATGGTGGGGTTAATCCACACACCAGCTCCTCCCCCTTCTCTGCTGACATGTCCATCAAAGCTCATTCTCCACATCTCATTTTCTGCACTGTCCCGTTGCTTTGAAAACTTCTCAATTTGTTGATCAGATTTATCTTTGACAACCATATTAATCTCTGGCCCTTTTCTCCTCAAAACATAGATCATTGAAGAAAATGGAAGACCCCAACTCAGTCTCCACAAAGTAGATGGGATGGTTATTCGGATGTGACTTGCTACTAACCATGTATTTTAGCAAAACCTCTCTATACAAACTCCTATCTTGACCAAAGACAGGGATGGTGGTGTATGACATATCCATCTGAAGAGTTACCTTCAACTTTGTAGCCCATGAACTGGATAACAACATGCCAAACTTGGGAGGGATATCAGCAACCACTACATCCATGACCACATTCTTTGCTGGAATTTGAGACAAATACACCACCAGATCTTTGATTAGTCCTAATCATTTCACCTTCCTTGAATCAAAGGAGAAAAGATCTTTGTAAGGCCTTGTGATGTCAAGGCCCAATTGGTCCATGACCACCTTGGGCATCAGGTTATGGGATGCTCCTGAATCCAACATGGCATTGTGCAGATTCATATCATGGATTTTCAGGATGACATAGAAAGAGGGGACCTCTTCAGCATCATTATTTTCTTATACACGTGGGCCAAATAAGATGGCAGTGTGATCATCTTATATTTTCAAAGTGTCAGAAGTTTGTTCCATCTTAAGCATATTGATGATCTTATTTCTATATTCATTGTTCTTGATAAATTCATTGAAAGGTACAAAAATCTTAATCTTGGCCATCTCACTTTCAAAACTAAAGGAGGATGAGGTCTTCTCTACCTCTTTGGTGACTGTCTCATTTCTTGTTTCAGGTACCTTTTTTTGGGATTCTTCCTTCTGCTTTCCTTTGTCCACAACATCTTTTGAAGCAGAGTCCTTTTGGGGCTGACTTGAAGAGGGTATGTTATTCTAAGATTTTTTGGTAGGGTTCCCCTTTGGAGGATTTCCCTTTGGGGGGCTTGCAGGCACTTTTTGATTTCAAAGATTATATTGTCTCTAGAATTGCATGATGGCATTCTGCAACCCTGTTTGGTATTATTCTCTTTCTACTGACAACCTGCCAACATTTTCTTACATGAATATTTCATTAGCATCCATGAACTAGTCATTTTCCTCTTTAGTCAAAAACACCTCTGTCTCATCACCATCACAAAAATGCATGTTGTCTTCAAAATTGTCATCATAATTCTCATTTACATAGTTATTTTGAAAAGGAGGTCTTATTTGCTGATCCCCCTGATTCCCCTGATTTCTATGATCTCTTTGTCTGATTTGTGGGACTGTTGGTCTTCTCTGATTTCTGGGTGGAACATCAGCCTGTTCTCTGGTGTTAGGATTATTATCTAAAGACATTATCTCCATCATTTTCTCCATAGTTTTCATCATCATTTCAAACCTTTCTTCGTATGTTTGTGAGGTTGAAGGTTGTGCCTTATCTTGAACTTTGTTCATGTCCCTGTCAGAGTCAACTTTGATCTTTCCTGAGGCCATTAGATTCACTTCCACTTATATTGCATCATTCATCGTGTCATCTAATGAAGTAGATCTTCTTTCCCTAAAAAACAAAGCAAAATCACTTTCAAAGGAATAAACATATCTAAGTTGAGCAACTTTAGTGGGGGGGGGGGGGTTTACCTCAGTAGGAACTAGATTATAAACATTTACAAATATGGCTGAAAACTCCTGCAATGTTTTGTTAGGTGACCTCCTCATGTTGTTATATTGAGTTAACAATTGAAGGGGGTTTTTCTTGTCGCCCCACTTTGCAAGAAAATTGGTTTCAAAGGCCTCAAAATTTATGATACTAGCTATTGGGAAAGATTTGAACCACTTTTTGACTTCTCCTGCAAGACTTTGTGCAAACAACCTCATTTTTGCATCCTCAAAATCTACTTCTTCTAAGTCTATAAAATCATTGAACCAATCTATATGCTTCTAGGTTGACACACTGCTTTCAACATCTACAGTTTGATCCTTAGATTATACTCCTGGGGCAAATAATGTAACTGAGAAGGGATTACAAGAGGGGCAAACCTAGCTTCCATGGATGCTGCGAGGACTTGAAGTGGTTGTTGGTTTTGAGTGTGGATCACAAGAGGTTTGGTAGAGGCAGCTAAAATTAAATCTTGGAACCTCTTTTCCTCGTTCAAACAAGATTCAGATTTAGTTCTGAACAAAGTTTGCTCAAATTTCACATCAAATTCAAGATCTTCAATGCTTGTTACTCCATCTTTGGGATAGATATATGTCTAAATGCAAATCTGGTCTTATTGGCCTTTCTTTTCTTTTGTGTACAAGTTTCTTAGGATCAAACACAGGGATTGAAAGTTCCGGGTCTGGGTTTCTCCTGGTGTGAATTCTCTTGGGAGCCAGGATTTCTAGCTCAAACTACTTTGTGATACTGGTCTCTTGGTAATGGAGTCACCAAGGTAATTTTAGTCTTAGCCAATAAGGTGTTTGATTCACTGTCACCCTCATGAATCAAATCTGAAGCTTTAAGTCATTATTTTCCCAGGTAATATTTTACTTTTGATCCCCGACAACATGCCCAAATGTTAGCACTCTGTAAATTTGTTCGGCTAATTAAAAAACGACAGAGGTAACCTACAGACCAACATTAGAGCTGAGTACTAGCCTGCTCAGCTCAGAGAGGGCTCTCTCATGTCACTTGATGTTTCTTTGGCAATCAATGGCTAGATTTAGTTTGTTTTGAGGGTTTTAGAAATTTGCTGGCAAGGAAGGGGAGGGACACTTAGGGCTATGGAGTCAAAATTATGAAATTGAATGAAAATACTGAGTGACCAATAGAACTCTCTAGAGGATAAAGGATAAGTGAGGCAATGAATCTGAGTTATAAATTGTAGTTTGCAGAGTGTAAGAAGAAAAAGGAAACACGTAACTGCATCAGAGCATTAATGAAATGAATTCTGAATTAGTTATGAAGAATTTCACACAATTTAAATTGCTTAAGATGAGAGCATCACAAGATGAATTATGAGCTTTTAAACTATCCAATTTAACAAAAGACAGTGTAAATGGAATTAAAGAACACGAGAAATACATATAATGAGAGAAGACAAAACTCATATCACCACCATTAGAATATTTTCATAGAGACTTCAAAAGCTTATGCATGTGTATTCAATTCAGCTATTGAAAATTACAATTTAGTTTAGAACAACTAAGTGTTAGAATATAATGGATGTGCTCATTTAACCATAGACAATATAGCAATATTGTCACCCAATCGTAGGCCGAAGCCACCCCCAAGCACCTTAACCTTGACAGAGAATCATTCCAGAATAAAACCCTAAACTGAATAGCCAAACAAAGGTGGTGCACCTTTCTCCAAGGATAGCGCACCAAGCAAGAGTAACAAGAGATGATCAGAGAGTCCAAACCATAACCAAGAGAGATTCCAATCCAAAACCGAAATCTGCTAGTTGCACCAGCTGCAACAACATATCTCCTCCAAACTTGCGAACAAACTGGCGAATTGCAGTGTGCACAAGTGTTGCTTCTGCAGTTCTGAGAATACTAGCCAGAATGAATACTGGCCTCCTGTATTTATACTATTTCTGGCAGACTGCCTGGGCTGACTTCTCATTCTGGGTACTAATTCTTTAGTATATAACATTTTCTTTAACTAACTTCTTCTCTTGGAGGCTAATAACCTAATACAAGTCATTCTCTTGAGTCGACTTGTCTTCTAAGGTTATTAACCAATTAATTAGGGTTTCTTCTTGCTTCCCGGAATATTCTATTCTTGTCAGGTTTACATGTGGAGGCAAATACCTCCCGCAGCTACCATAATATCAACACTAAGGAGGTTCTCTTTCACTTCTGCCAACATTAATACATTCAGAACTTCTAGAATTTATACAATTCGAGTTCCTTTCAATTAGAAATCGATTACAGTAGCTGAACTGAAACGTTTCAGCTTCTAAAATTGACTACAATAATTACATTTGACAGTTTCGGTATGGGAACCGATTACAATGATTAATAAAAAATGTTTCATGGACCAATGGTCGATTCCTCTGACTCTTTAGCTTTTTCCTTTGCCATCTCTCCTGTTTTGGTCCTCTATCAGATCTTCCATTTTGGTGACACTTGGGAATTATCTGCTAATTCCTAGAAAACCACACTTTGTTTTTCCCAGCCGCACTATCTCCTTCCACTGCAAGTCAGAAGGAATATCGTAGTCCACAATTTCTTTAATTAGGATCTCCAAGTTAATGAAACAGGCATACATCATGACTGGTTGTCCAATATTCATTGTCTTGAACTGATTTAAGATCTCAAAATATGTGATCAAATATTCCACCAGGGTTGCTCCTTTTAAGTTCTCCTCCAATATTTCTAACTTGGAGTGATCCATTCTAAATTGGGTGAGGATAGATTTGTATTCCTCCTGATCATACAATTTTCCTTTACCATCCCAAAATGGTGGGAGGCCTTTGATGAACAAGTCTTCAAACAAATCTTTGAATTCTTGTATACTCTGCTCCGTCTATATGGCCTTGGTTTGGACTGATTTTAGCAGGTTATTCTTGGAAATGACCCTCCTGGCCCAGATGATCAATGTAGTCCTATCTTTAACCCCAATAGTTTTAAGTTCTGCAGTGGGTATGGAATTTAGTAGGTTTATGGAATTTTGATCCCACTCTGATAGTTTCTTATCCAGGGTCTCATTTACAACAATGCACTTGCTTCTGGTTGTGTTGGCCATGCTATCTTTGTCATTGATGAAGTTCAAGTACACCCTAAACTTGGCATCTTCAACAACAATAGAATCCCAGATGATGTGTTTGGATCCCTGAAACGGTCCTTTGCCTCTCAACCTTGTTTTCATCTTATCCACTCTTCCCTGCAAAGCTTGATTCTCCTTTTGAAGTTGAGCCATCATCTCATCTTTTGTTTTCATTTCTTTCTTCAATTTCTCTATATCTTCCTTCATACCTTTGATTTATCCCACCTTCAAGATAACTTGGGACATAGCCTAGCCAATTCCTTCAGTGCTTGGCCCGGGTTCTGCAGTAGAGGGTGCAACTACAACCATGTTTGATACTTCTTTCTATCCTTGTGACCAGTTAAATATTTCTTGTTCTAGTTGTAATACCTTGGCCTCGTAATTCAATGCTTCTTGTCAAAATGCCTCATTCTCCTGTTCTAGAGCAACCAGTTATGTTGTTTTTGGATGCTCTATGGCAGACATTTTTAGTTTCTTCTTCAATCTTTGAATCAACTTGTGTTTTTATTCTAAGGAGGATTTCACTCCCTAAGGGCCTTCAGATTCCAGCCTCTTGACCTGAGTTTTCCAAGCTCTACTGGATGCTTTTTCTTGCTTCAACTGTCCTTCCAACTTAATTGCATAAGTTGATAGCTTTGAATTCTTTAGGCTCAAACCCAAGTAATCCGAATACAACATGTCACTGGTGTTCCTGTAGAATTTCACCTTGTCTGGGGCACTATTTTTTTCATATTTTAGCTTGATCTCAGATACTTTATCCTCATCTGCAACTGCTATATTGAATGTTTTCTTCTCTACATATCTCACTGTGAACAAAGAAGACTTATGCCGAGATATATTTTCTACTTCAGGGATTAACTCCCTCATTTCATTCATAGCCAAGTTTCCTTTCTCAGCGTATTGCTTTGCCAAATCTGCTTTAGATTGATAGGTTGCTCCAACTGCCTTATCAAATATGTTCTTTTTGCTGTTGAAATTTCTTGAGCTCCCTTCACTTTGGAGCTTTCTCCCTTTCCCAACTTCTACGTTGTTGGAGCCACTCTCCACCATATCCATGTTTACTTGTTATTTAGGCTCTTCCTCTTTTAGATCCACTATCTGTGGGGATTGTGTGATCTTCATCTTTTTAGGTGCCCAGGGCCTCTTAACTACTTCTTTTGTTGTAAACACTTATCTTGGGGACCTTAAATATCAACTTCTGAGGATTCTGTTGTATTTAATTTTGTTGCAGGGTTGCCTCCACTTGTTGTGTTTGAGATGGTTGCAAGATTGCTTCCATATCATCACATAAATCTAGATTTGCTAATTCTTCAAAACCTTCAACATGTTCATGCTCATAGGGGGCCTATTGGTTTATCAATCTTCTCTTGGATATGATCTGATGTGGATCATATCTTCTTCTCTGTAGCTATGAAAATCCAAACTCCTTGAGCTTGGCCTATATTTGAGATAAGCATGATCTATTTTTTACAATGAAGGGTCCAATGATGAAAGGAAATTTGAGGTTGGATGCCTTATGTAGTTTCAGGAAGTGCTTTGTGTCTGATATGATTCTTTTCCTGATGAACTCTAGGGAAAAGACTCTGGGTGTCAGAAAAATAGGCAAAAGATAGGGGGATTCATGACAACCATATACCCATATCACTATTGAATGAATGGACAACACCCAGTCCCCCACTCTGTTTTATGGATTTGGCTGTAAATAACTCCTCAGGTCATCTAGGACTCTTGGGAGGCTGGTGTTGAAAATTAGGCTGTAAACTCTGGACATGACCTTGTTGATAAAAATGAGCACTGTGATTATTTTTCATTCAGTTGATATGAATATTGCTTCAGGGAACTCTCTTTTGTTTGTCTCCACGAAAATCTTCAACAAATATGTGTAATACCTTAAATGTCTTAGTGAATGAAAATTCACTAGCTTCTTATGGATATTATCAACTATGAATTCAACAAAGTTTATGCACACTTATTGAATAGACTTTGACTGGAAAAAAGCCAACAGAAAACATAACATGACCTCGACCACATACTTGTCATTATCCAGACCTAAAATCTGACTTAGTATGGAACAAACCCATTGGACTTCAATAACCATGATATTTACACTCATTGGCAGGGACAAAATTTCAAAAATATGCTCGGGTTTGACATTTGTTTGCAAAAATAGGTCTTTGACTTCTGAGGGACATTCCCTGTAAACCATAATTAGCTTTTCTTCTTCAAATGGTTCATACACTGTGGAGGAGGAATCTGGTATGCCAAGGGAACTACGAACATACAGACTCTTTACCTTACACAAGACCTCAGACCTTTGTTTATTTAAGATGACTTTCTCTTCCTACAAATACTGCTATGTGCACCAACCTACGAATTCAGGGAAGGGGAATGCGACCTCGACAGCATAAGGGACTATGAGGGCCTAGACTACTCCAAGGAAGGGTATATGTTTCCCTACATTATCTAACAGATTAGATCTGGACACAGAGATGGGCGAAATGGTTATTGTAGGGTCGAACACATCTGAATCTCTGTCAATTAGGGATTCTCCGTTTGACATGGGGTCTTGCTCTATTACAAACATAATGACAGGGTCCATGGTGACGATGAAAAATACCTGTAAATGAATAGAAAATGCATGAGTTTGGCGTACTGTTGAGCTTTAGTTTGAATAGAGTGGTCGCACCAATCTTCCAATGTTCCAGTAATTTAAAAATAATAAAATAACGACGAGTGCCTCCTTTATATACTTTTCCAATTTCAGGGCGAGGGGAAGCGGTTTGGGGCAACCCGCTCATCACCCCAAAATGCACCTAGTGGCGCCATGTGTTCCCGAGATGAAACCACGGTTTACTTTTCATCCCGCTTTCGGGAATTATCCTCCGCACAAGTTCTCCCCACGAAACGATCCTCGACCGTTGATCTATAGCGCCTGTGATCTGTGACCCATCAGGTCCCATCAACTCCAAATTGCCACTATATTTAGCCTCCTCCCACTAGAACTGTCCCCGTCCTCCATTTTATCATGCCTCCACATCAATTTAGCACCTCGCTAAGTCTTGGAAACTAGATTTCACACATAAATTGTTATGGTGTTAACAAAAATAACAAGGAAGGATGAGAGCGACATTAAAATTTGAATAGTGGAAGGAGAAAAGAGACACTATGGAAATATAGAGTAATGGCATTATATTAAATTCATTTGAATTTGTATGAAGGTTTTTCCAAAAAAGGGTTTCACATTGAGAATGTCTCTATGTCTTTTAACGTTGAGTGTTAAAATAACAAGGAAGGATTAGAGAGACATTAAAATTTGAATAGTGGAAGGAGAAAATAGACACTATGGAGATGTAGAGTAATGACATTATATTGTGCAATCGATTTAGAAAAGGGAGCAAAATTAGCAAGAAAATCCTTAAAATCTAGTGTAAGAGATGAAGGAGTAGAGCTAACAAGGAAATGGTTAATAGCTGCAATGTAAGAGAGAGTTTTCTTAATTGGATGCACAATATATAGAGTAATGACATTATATTGTGCAATCGATTTAGAAAAGGGAGCAAAATTAGGAAGAAAATCCTTAAAATCTAGTGTAAGAGATGAAGGAGTAGAGCTAACAAGGAAATGGTTAATAGCTACAATGTAAGAGAGAGTTTTCTAAATTGGATGCACAATATATTTTTCATGACTCCATAGCTCTATAGTGTCCCTTTGCACCTTCTACTTTTTTCTTTCAATGTCTCTTTCTCATCTTTGTTTTTCACAATCGTTACATGGCTTACGGGTATCAACTTCAACCTTCCTTACAATGGCATCATGGCCCATGGATCTCATTCTGGATCTCATATTTTTGCATTCAACTCTTTTGCAATGGTGTCATGACCCTAACTATTTAAAGATGCAAATTACAATAAACATCAATTCATCATTTAATATAGTCTAGAAAAGTGCCTTAAAATACAATCAAAATATGACATATTATAATAAATAATAATAATAATAATTTTATTTAACGTCACATTGAATTGACATATGAAATATTATAATAAATAATTATTATTTTATCTTATTAAATAATAAGAAAACTTAGCTTTGTGGTTGACATATGAAATATTATAATAAATAATTATTATTTTATCTTATTAAATAGTAAGAAAGCTTAACTTTGAACCACATTGATGTAGAACAAGAGGCCCCAAACTACAATTTTGATTACTTAGTCTACACAACTATGAAACTATGAAATTACACTCTAGTCAATAAAGTGGGATCATCTAGGCCCCCTTTTAACATGTTGTTTCTTGACCTTTAACATGTTGTGTTCTTGATTATATTGTAGTTTTAACATTAAAATAATTTCATGCAAACAACTTCTAGTTTAAATTCCAACAAGGGTAGTTGCGGAGCAACAAGTCCCTGCTAAGAAGGTAGAAATATCTTGTTGCTTTGATATTTGTAGACAAGTCTCCAATAGTATCTGAAAAATATAGGCACTGCTTGCAAAGAGGAAGAAAAACTATAATAGAAAGAACTATACTTGTGGGAACACTTTTATAAGGAATGGATATGTAGATTAATCCTTGCGAAAATGATCCCAAATCATTGTACAAAAAACTTGAAGAAAATCTGAGTCGCCTATCAGAAATAGAATGCCCTACCTTTCCTAAGATTTTTGGATGATTACACAAATATTATATAGTTGCAGTGACCATCACTTTGTATGGTTTCGTTAAATTGTTTTGGAATTAAAACATTGGACATTTGAAAGACGTCTTCAAGTATTATTGTCACTACCATTACATTATAAATACATCATGTGATATTGATTATGATAGAAACAAAAGTTCTAAGAGTATTTCAAAGAAATAATTACATTGGATATTCTTACATATTCTGACCCAAAGATATGACGAAGGATAGGAAGAACTTTTACCATGAATACTAGCAACAAATGTCTTACACACTAAAGATAATGTTCAAACTAGTAAAGATAATGTTCAAACTATAAGAAACATACCAACAAACATAATAATGAAAATGCCAAGCTGAAACATTGTATGTATGAAGAGTGAAACTTCAAATCAAGACAAAGAAGTTTAGGGTTTAAAACCCTAATATCGAGGATACACTCATAGTGTATATTGTTTCAATGATGGAACTTGAACTATTGTATTATGTTTAACATCAATTGATTGGATTCTAGTTTGCAATTTGGATCTATCACTTTGTGCCATGAAGAACTATGGGCATGGGTCAATATCTAGGCCATCTGATAGAACAGACGAGTGCAGGGAACCAATAGAATGTGTTGACATTGGCATGCAGGAGATATATATGGTGGCATACGATCTCTGAAGTCGAGTGTGCATGAGCCGCCGATCAATTGGTCTTGCTGGATGCTTTCCACATATGGGTGCTCTCCATATGATTCATTGTTCTATACATAGATAAATATGCTTTCCTTGGAAAGAATTAACACATCCAACATAAAATATATGGCCTTCCAAGTCCCTTGCTTGCCCGGTCAAGTAACATTTGAAGCGCATAAAGAAGGTCGAGTCAACCTTTCGAATCTACTCTATTATATACATATTCACTTGTTGAAGCAGATTAACAACTTGTTTCAGGAACCCGGAGACACTAGGCACATCGATACCCACCCAAGCACGATCCAGCTTCACCCAACAACAACCGAAACAAAGCAAAGACAATGCAGTCGATGGGAAAAAGATCCAAGACTCAAGTCTTCAATTTGTCAAGGTATGACAATATGTGGAGGGCTTGTAACTTAATTATTTCAAGGGGAGTATTGATTCCTTTGGTTGTAAGTGATAAGAGCATACAATTATTCCTAAGAATATATGTCTTCATTGTAATTATATGACAAGTGCATGCTTAACAGAATAGGCTACACAGTCTTGTCAATGCATATCAAGATTCAAAATAGATGGTTAGTCTTCTGATTGCATTGTCCCAACAAAGCCATCCAACTTATTGTTACACAACATTACAGAACATATAAACATGGATTTATTCTCTATAAATCTATTACAAGGCCCATATCTATAGGTAGTTGGTTTTGAGTCCATACGAGAGATTAAAAAAACACTAAATCAAATCCTCTTGTATTCTACCATATTCACAAAAACTTGTTTATTTTTACAATGATTTTTTTTTTTTTTGGTTTTTCAATGAATGCATGAAATGCACGAGCACGAGTATAGATTATATTGTTGTGTACCTTTTTTAAACAATATTTCTTTCATTCGTCTAAATAGTATGACATAAATCTTATGACTCTATAATGCAGTCCTGATTCCAGAGCCGAAGTAAGAGAACACTCAATCTGAACCTTCAGAGTAAGAGAACGATCAATCTGAACCTACATAGTAGGAGGAGTAGGATGAGGATGCATTTCCTTCTCCCTTTCCTGCTTATTGAACCCTCCTTCCTACTTTGAAATTGGCTGCCTTCCGAACGACTTCCCTCCGATGAATAACTTTACCGCTTTTGAGACTCTCCCTTGAATTTATTGAACCTTCCTTCCGATGAAGACGAAGACCTTGGCAGAATGCTTCCTCGACAATCCCGAGCACCAAACTGGCCATCTAAATGATTGTCATCCCCACTGACCAGGCCATCAATGAAAAAACCTTCCTGAGCTTCCAGGTCACTCTCCTTCGGACCCAGAAAAAATGCTTAATTAATTATTAAGCGAGTGCATTTAAGCTATAACAGAGAGGAAAACTATATTGATCTGGGATGAAAGATGTTAGACATAGGTGCACAGGAAAATTGTTGGAATAAGAGGTAAGAAGAGAGAATGGTGAAACACATGGGAAATAGGTTTCTCGAGTTGACTACTGAGCCTAAGCACCATTTTATCTAGTAACAAAACCAACAACAAAGGTTTCAATGCCAAAGAATCCATCCATACCAATGTAAGCATCTTAGTTAGCAACATCTAAGCCAATTTGAATACCAGTCGATGAATAAGAGACAAAGCACAAAGCACTACCCACAGAGGTAGATTAAAAGGTTGAACCTATAGATTCACCAGTAGCACTTATTCAAATCCCGACCCTTGCTCTGGTTGGCCTTGCTCTGTTCACCGAACTGGTTAAGGGGTAGAAGTTGCGTCAACTCGAGAAATTTTGACGTGATGAGAGTTCATGGTTTCTGTCTTTCCCACCCTTGCTACTCGCTTTGTATGCCTGGTGTATGCGAATGGTGCAACACATGGGTAGCATGTAGACAACTAGACACAACACACATACAACTAGACATAACATGCAGACAAGGTGGCTAAGGGCATTCCAATGTTATTGGAACAAAGGTTTAACATTTAATGCGAAGAAGTAATGCTAGACTTAGTTCTAGCATTACTTGACTTAGGCAACATTATTGATCAATATATGCACTTGAAAGTGATTTTAAGGTAAGATATGGTAACTGTGCCTCTCACTTGAAAGTTCTTTTAAGGTAAGATATGATAATGGTGCCTCCCGGGAAGAGGACAAATAAGGCCTCCAAATTAAAACTTAGCCTAAACACCAAATGCAACTTCAAAATTTGCATGACTCTATTAAAAATTTGGTTAAATTGTTTGGTTTCCGTGCCATACTAATGCAACCATGAAAAATCGATTACTATAAGTCCCTGCCCCAGACTAGCTAAGGGGTAGAAGTTGGGTCAACCCGAGAATTTTCGACGTGATGGGAGTTTATGGTTTCTGTCTTTCCCACCCTTGCTACTGGCTTTGTATGCCTAGTGTATGTGAATGGTCCAACACATGGATAGCATGCAGACAACCAGAGACAACATGCATACAACTAGACACAACATGCGGACAAGGTGGCTAAGGGCATTCCAATGTTTAAGATTGGAACAAAGGTTTAACATTTAATGCGAAGAAGTAATGCTAGACTTAGTTCTAACATTACTTGACTTAGGCAACATTATTGATCAAATATGCACTTGAAAGTGCTTTTAAGGTAAGATATGGTAACGATGCCTCTTGGGAAGAGGCCAAATAAGGTCTCTAAATTAAAACTTTAGCCTAAAAACCAAATGTGACTTCAAAATTTATATGACTCTATTAAAACTTTGGTTAAATTGTTTGATTTCCATGCCATACTAATGAAACCATGAAAAATCGATTACTATAAGTCCCTGCAACCTGAAGGGAAGGGACTAATAAAGGGTCACCTCAACTTAATATTTGATACTAGATGTAGAAATTACCACCTAGAATGTCATTTTATGTGGTATAAATCATATTGAAGGTTCCTAAGGAATTAAGGAGATCTTAACTATCTACTACAATGTATATTTCAATATTTCTAAATCCAAAGGTCATATTACATTTTACTTATGGTGTTTATATCTTCAAAAAAACACTAACGATTCACATATTGACTATTATCATCTCCACTTTCTTAAGATAATATAAGACTAATTACAGTTATGTAGCTAGTATAATGAAAATAGTTTCTTATTTTGAGATTACTAATCCATTTTATTTGGGATAACTATTAACTTTTAGGTTAGATTTGGTTAAGGATGTCTCATCCAAGTTCAACATTTTTTAATAGGAAGATGTAGTTATATTAAGATATGAATCAAAGATGACATGTTTTCTCTCCTTACTTATGTAAGTATGTAGGGAACCTTTTGAAGATCATTTGGCTCTATGTTGTACTATTATTTATATGTTTATTTATCTCTTTATTATTTAGTGTGATTATTTAGTGTGATGAAATATTGTTTAGGAAAAAGAAAAAAAAAATGAGACCATAACAAATCATAAACAAAATTATTTTTTTGAAGAAATAATATTTTCAGAGAAAATTATTTTAGCATTTCTAATCACTGTATTATGGTTGAGGCATACGATATTATTTTCCTTTGAAATCTAGTCTCTCGTATTATTCCAAAATGCCTATTCTTACTAAGCATTATTTTTTAAAATATTGATTGCAAACAAAATCAAGTTCTTAAATACAACCATAAAACAAAATCTTTCCATGTTTAAATGCAAGGAGGTCCATTCCCCATGCAAACAAAGATACATGGACTAATGTCCCTCTACAAATCTATATAATTGAGGTTCTAATACAATTTGATCTCAGATTAGCATTGGTAAAAGTTAAGAACCTTACCATGTTTACAGACTTGTTAAATCATAAACTTCATTTTGACATGCCAAATTGTTGAAACTTGCCATACCCTTATAATTTACTCCTTCATTTCGCACTATTAGAGATACTATAACTCTTGAAAAATATGCATTAAAATGAAAAACATAAGCTGGAAGGACTAGAACTATTTCATTTGTAGAGATAATAAATCCAGTAACAAGCCATCAATATATGCCTCAACTCCACATTCCCAAAAAGCAACTAGTTACAAGATTAATACACAAACACGATTTTGATCTTCAAATATTTATTCTTCTCTTTAAACAATAAAACAAAATTCACATAAGAATTGACCCATTTCTCATAATTACTTGCCAATATGTTTGCGCTTATGATTCTTGTGTGCATTACTAGTGTGATTGTTTCAACTAGGATTGCAGAGCTTCTTACACTATTGCATTGTCAAAAAAAGTCAAAGTTAGGTAAATAAAATAAAGTATTGGAAATCCATATAACTCAATTTATAAATAAATAGATACTAAAAATGCAAAAAATATTCTCCAAAATAATCACCTCAAACTCTACATAAGAGAAAGTAAAAAAACATACCTAAAAATGTATGAATACACAACAATATACCAAACATGGGCAACATTAACAATGTATATAATTGTGCATAAGATAACTAGGCTACAATCAACATAGAGGTCCAAGGACAAATACAACCAAATCCAAGCCACCATAATAAGGCGTGTTTAACTATATTTAACGCTCTCTTGTTGTCTACACCTACACAACATGCAACTATAGAAATCACAACAGTTGGAAATCTGTCCTACAACTGGGAGATAAGTTGCAAGTGAGAAGCATGCGAAAATATAGGATGTATATTTCTAGGAAAGTCTTATGAGGCCCAATGAAAGACAATCCAAGGAGATAAGTTTGGTGTGTAACATTTGGTATCAGAGCTTATCATCCTAGGGTTTTTCTCTCTCAACAAGTCATCTTGACATTTTAACTATAAAATTTTACTGTGAAGTTTCAGATTGTGAAATTTCCAGGATCCTGAGTAGACATGGTGAAGTAATTGTGATAAAAATTTAAGATTTTGGATTGGTTTACTTTTTGATATATAGCCTGTGGAAATTAGGGTTATTTGACTAGTCCTAAAACTAGCCTCAAACATGTGTTTTTGGTAGAACTAATATATTTGAATCTTGGTAAGTCAAAATTGAGTGCCACCAGTTCCTTTGGAAAGAATACAGACCATACTATTTCATGTACAACTTTTAGAATCATATCTGAAATATTGGAAATGTGACATTCCATACAATTCATCTATCTAGAAAGGGATAAGAATAATCA
>JASDQU010586847.1:1251-28528 GCA_032191745.1 Picea mariana | reverse complement strand
GCATATGTAATAAATACAATTATTTATATTATTGTATTTAATGTGATCGATTAACATAATTTGATATAATATACCTTTAATAAAATATATATTATATTATAATCCAAATTATTTCATTGCATTTAAACCACAACGTAATTACAAGTGGGTCCCCTTCGGGACTTCGAGGCTTTGAGAGAATTGAATATAAAGGATGTGTCGGAGAGCTGAAGGATTTTGACTCGGAGAACTCTCTCTCTCTCTCTCTCTCTCTCTCTCTCTCTCTCTCTCACGTCAAATATTAATAAAATATTGGAGAAATTTAAAACATGGGTGTAAATTTCGAGAGATATAATAAATATATCATATTACACTAAGATTTATTAAATTGATCACACGTGAATGAAGCCAACTCCTTTGAATATTAAATGGTGTGGTAATGTGTGCAAGTGGGGTCACTTCGGAGCTTCGGGACTATGGGGCTCCGAGAGAATTTAGTATAAAAGATGTGCGGGAGAGCCGAAGGAGATTGACCTGAATAACTCTCTCTCTCTCTCTCTCTCTCATGTCAAATATTAATAAAATATTGGAGACTTTATAAACTTGGGTTCATTTTCCATAAAGGTTATTATAATATATGTTAAATGAATTTATTATGACATTGGTATGTGATAAAGTACCAAACTTTTTCCTTTTTAATTTAATATTTAATGCGAAGTCACGTGTAAGTGTGGGCCCTTCGGGAGTTCGAGGCTTGAAAGATCGGGACTTTAGAACTCCGGGAGTTCGAAGCTTCGGCACTCCGAGATGTTTGGAGAAGATAAAGTGTAAGGGAAAAACGACCGAAGGCTGAACCTATTTTCCCGCTTCACAATGTTATTATGTTATTAAACACATGTAATTATATCGTATGGTAATATAATTACTTGTATTGGCATAAAGGCATAATAGAGGTGGGACCCTCTCTGGAACTCCAACATTCAGGAGATTTGGGTTCATAAAATCTTGATGAGGAATCTTCCCCGAAGCCTGTAGGCTTAGGTATTAATGGGTATTGACAAGCCTAAGTGTTTCTTTGATATAATTAATCATATTATAATATAATTAAATTGAATTATATTATAATATAATTGAATTGAATTATATTATAATATAATTAATAAAAGACTAAATTTGTAATATCAAATACCAAATTGAATACAATTAATCATTTTCCCCATAAATAAATAAATATGCATATATTTGTATATGTTAAATTACGTGAAAATTCGGCATGGAGTTACGTGCCGGGGAGAATTGAATTATATACCTTAATTGAGGTTAATCAACTTAAGTATATTATGGAGAAATTAGTCTCATTGTGTTATAATTCATCATAATTGTCATATGTGTAATTTATTAAGTTAGTGCTAAATTACATCTAAGGGGTGAAAGAGAAAGTAAAACCTCAGTAATTACTGGGCCATGGGTATTAGGCTAAGCAAATATTAATTAATGGATAATTAGTTGTGGATAATAATTATCCTAAATGAGGTTTAAGTAATTAATTACCAAAGAATGGTATTCTATGAGATATTAATTGAGTATTTTATTTGGACTATAGGAGAGGGAGAAATGTCATCCTCTAGTTGAGCAAGCCTAAGCACCCTACAGTGACATGGAGAATCGATGCTGACTAAGAACATCATTGTGATGGGAAATGTTAATCTTCCATGGGTTGACAAGTTGAGTGGAGTCTAGTAGGATTGGTGAACCTTGTGTGTCGAATGGATCCTAACTGTAGTTTGGGAGGTTTGGTGTGAATTGACACTTTCCATCGAGAGAAAGAGAATATTCCTCGATGTCATATCCGTCGGAGGTAAGCGAAAAATTTATACCCCGTCCCTTAAAAAGGTACTTAGGGGTAGAGTGTGTGACAAAGTGGTATCAGAGCAGGAAACAACACTTGGCCTGCTTGGGCTCATGAACGAGTCGAATAAAATTTTATTAGAGAAATTTTAAGGGGTAACACCCTATCTTACTTATCCAAAATGGATCCAGGAAGGTCTAATTATCAAAGTTCTCGGAATCAGACGAAACTAGTGTCATTGCATCTAGCTCATCGCGTTGATTCCGACCATNATAATTTTTTTTGCAAATGGACATTGTATGCGAAAGTTATCACGTTCTGATCAATTTCCCAAACATGCAAAAAGTCAATTGGTCAAAGTCAATAGGTTGTACTGCCGACATCGGCAGTATGATAGGTGACACCATGATGACATCATCATGCTGACGCGACATCACTGGGAGGTGACATGTGTTACTCAAGTTTGGCATTTTTGGGCTGAGTTGGCACTTGTACGGATTTGACATGTGGCATTGTAGGGATGACATGTGGCAGTCTGTACATGATGTGGCCCAATGCCAGGTTGACACGTAGCAGTGCGAATGATAGCTGGGCTGTATGGATGTTGATGTGGTAGGGTGACTGTGTAGTATGGATTATGACATGGCATGACACATGGTTGTATGGAAGATGACGTGGAAGGTGATTGGGTTGTACGGTGGTGACATGGAAGCTAACTGTGCATCCTGACTGTGCGTTGACTATGTGGTACAGTCCAATCACAGGATGACACATGGACCAATTAGAGGGCACCACGTGGCACCCCAAATTTTTCCAATATTGATTAGTTCAAAAACAATTTTATAGCTTTCGGGCGTTTCGAACCCTTGACCTCTGTGGGCACTAACGACTTTGTGAAAGGGGGCGGACCAACCGGTCTGTTATGTGCTTATTTAAAAAATCCATCGAATTTGTATTTAAGTTGACAATTGGTGCATGTTAAGGGTTAAACCCTGGTCATTTGGGGCCAGCCCCAACCGAACAAAAGCTAGACGAGGGGGCTAAAGGTCGAGAGCTAGGCGTGTGGGAGCTTAGGGTTGTGGCCATATGGCCATGCCAATGACCAAGGGCCGGAAATCAGGGGCTAAAGACTAGGGGTGTGCTAACCCATGGACACATGGACTTTCTCCATATGAACAGGAGCCAGAAAATAGAGGGGCTAGCGTGCCTATATGCATATTTTTGGGTTTTTAAACCTTATTGTATAATTTTTAAGGATTTTCAACTGATGCTTTATGTGTTTTAGCCATTTTTGGGAGATTTGGAGCTCAATTTGAGGACAGATATTGGGAGAAATTTGGGAGGTTGATGCCAACTTCAAATCTATATAAACTAGGGGTTCTTAGTAGCATTAAGGAGGTTCAAAACATGAGAAATGTTGAGGAATTTGAAAGACAAAGCCATTTTTATGCAGTGAATCCATTAATTAGGGGAACTTTACAGGCCAATTCTGGGAGCTACGCTTAACCGTTTTCAGTGCCGTCAGTTGTGTTGGATTCTTGAGGTCAAGAAGAAAACATCCAAACCATTTTGTCATCATTTTGACACTTTTGGATGTAATTTTGAAGCATTCAAGAGAAATAAGAAAGCCTCACTCATTGAGGAAAAGGCCCAAAGATGTAGGCAATCTTGTCGAACTCCATTAACAACTTTGTCGTTATGGTTTGTTTCTATTTGTGCTTGCATTATTATCTGCATTTTTTATTATGGATGTTATAATATATCATTAATCTCTTCTTGTTTCAATCAATTCCTAAGTGGTAAATGAACTCATGCTTAAAACTTAACCAAGTCTTTAAAAGATCATTTCGGATCACTTACCCCATTCATAAGAAGATTCTTTAAACCACTACTGAAGAGAGGAACACAAATTTATGTTGTTGTTATATGTTTTAAAAATATAACTTTGTGTCGCTAGTGTTCCAATAATGAAGTTGTCTTCACCTTACAAATTGTATGTGTTGTTAATAAACTAGTAGATAATTAACTAACATAAAATGTTTTATCAACACTCAAACAATTAGTGGAAAATAGGAAAACTACAACGTAAAGAATGGTGACACACCATGAGTTGGGGGAAATATCCCACAATAGAAAAGAAGAATCTAATGAGAGGAGGGCGATGGAAATACCTCTGGATTTGGCTGGAAATGTAAGAATCCTCATGGAATAATTACAAAGTTGTAAGGATGATAATGAAATGATGATAAAATAAAAGGAAAAACAAATTGAAATTAATGCAGTTCTACTGCAAAGACTATCATATATACAAAGGCAGTTGCAACATGGACCAATAGCTAGTAATGTGGTTAGACATCATATTAAGAAAACCCAAATTCCATCTGAGATACAAAATCATGGTCCTGAAAGTGGCCACACAAGGAGGAGAACCTCAAAGAAGGCCCAACATGGAGCCAAGAGACATTCAACAGAAGAATCCTCTAGTGAGGAAACTGACAACTCCAAGGAATTTTCTAGTAGTGAGACTAGTTCACATTCCCAAAGGAGAAGAAATAAGAGGAAACATTCCAAGATCCATGACCCTGAAGAGTTTAATAAATCCAAACCACCCACTTTCGATGGAGAAATTAAAAAGGGGGAAGAAACAGAAGTTTGGCTACCCGGCTTGAAGAAGTACTTCAAAGTCCATGACTACTCTGAAAACTTAAAGGACAGAATAGCCATTTTCAACTTGAATGAAAATGCCTCCATTTGGTGGGAGGACCTTAGGAATGTGAAAGGAATCCATGAGAAGGACTTGTCATGGAAAAAATTTGATAAATACTCCAAGAAGAAGTGTCTTTCTGAAAAATACTATGATGGGAAGACCAAGGAGTTATATGAACTCAAGCTAGGATAGCTCACAATAGATGAATATATCAACAAATTTCTTCAGTTGTTGAGGTATGTGCCCTACATAAAGGATGAAAAGGTAAATATGCAATGGTTTATTAGTGGACTACCTCAATCCTTATGGGAAAGAATTGAGTTTGATGAACGAAATACTTTAGAAGACACTATCCAAAAGGCAAGGTATTGTTATGAACAATTCAAAAATAAGGCAAAACCTCATAAGGATTGGAAAAAGACAAGTAAATTGGGATTCAAGAAGAAGGGTTTTAAATCCTCAAGATTTAAGAATCATGGGAAAAGTTCTAAAACAAGCCTTCCTACTAAAAGTGTGTATCAACAGAATTTTCCATCTCAGAATGGTAATAAACCCTTTGGATTAGTCCTAGGTAAGACTGATAATACAAAGAGAGAACCCTTGAAATGTTGAGGTTGTGGAGAAGAGGATTTGCTGAGGGATTTCCCACACAGGCAATAGAAAAATAGGAGGGTATACAACATCTAGGAGGCTACCACAATCAATGATGTGGCTAGAAGCATGCCACAAATTTATGCAGCCTTAAATAATAGACAAGTTGGCCACCAAGCTTCAGTGGTGGAGATGGAAGGTATGATTTCCAACCATATAGTTTCCATTTTAATTTACCCTTTTTCTAATCTGATTTATGTTTTCCATCAAGCTATTGAGAACTGTAAATTACAACAAGTAAAACATGCTAAATCATCGCTGGTACAACTAGCCACTGGAACCAAAAGAAAGGTAACAAAGGTCATACCAGCATGTCGATTCATTATGAATGGATTACTCACTAAAGCAACCCTAAACATGCACCATTTAGGATCTTATGACTTGTTGATTGGAATGGATTGGTTGGCTTCCCATAAAACCAAGTTGGAATGTTACAATAAAACTTTGGAGTGTAAAGTTGAATAAGGGAGAAAACTAACCCTACAAGGAATTCAAAATCTTGTCTCAGTGAGACAAATATCATCCCTTCAAGTGAAGTATTGCAGAAAATGATGTCCTATGTATGCAATACAAGTGTTGAAATATATTGAGAACAATTAACCAAAACTAGAGGACCATCTCATATTAAGAGAGTATAAAGATGTTTTTCTAGAAGAGGTACTAGCTCTACCTCCAAGAAGAGATATTGACTTTTCCATAGAACTTGTACCAGGAGTGGTGCCAATGTCTAGACCACCCTATATAATGAGTACACTAGAGCTAGTTGAGCTCAAACTACAACTAAAGGAGATGTTGGAAAAAGGTTACATTCGTCCTAGTGTGTCTCCTTGGGGAGCACCATCTTTGTTTGTGAAGAAGAAGGATGGCACACTTAGGTTGTGCATAGACTATAGACAACTCAATAATATGACCATTAAGAATAAGTATCCCTTTCCAAGGGTTGATGACTTGTTTGACCAATTAAGGGGTGCTACAATTTTCTCCAAGATTGACTTGAGGTCTGGATACCATCGAGTCCAAATTAGGGATGAAAACATCCATAAAACATCCTTTAGGACAATATATGGGCACTAGGAATTTGTAGTGGTGCCATTTTGGCTTACCAATGCACCAACCACTTTTATGTGCTTAATGAATAATATACTCAGTAAGTTCTTAGAAAGATTTGTGTTGGTTTTCATTGATGATATCCTAATCAATTCTAAGATTAGGGAAGAGCATGAATAACATCTCAAGTTAGTTCTTCAAGTGCTAAGAGAACATCAACTCTATGCTAAGTTTAGTAAGTGTGAATTTTTCCAAAAACAAGTCCATTACTTAGGCCATGTTATTTTTGAAAAAGGAGTGGCAGTTGATCCTGACAAGATCAAATCCATTATGGATTGGCCTACCCCAAAATATGTATATGATATCAAATCCTTTATGGGCCTAGCAGGATACTATATAAGGTTTATAAAGGGATTTTCCAAGATTGGTTTCCCAATCACCTCCCTTTAGAAAAATGGACTTAAATTCATTTGGACATCAGAATGTGAAGAGAGATTCCAACAGCTGAAACACCTTCTAACCAATGCACCTGTGCTAAAGATTGTAGACCAAAACAAGGACTTCCTTGGGTGTACAAATTTCTGCCTGGAAGGGCTTGGAGGAGGCCTTATTGATCCAGAATCGGATCCAGGAGGCTTCCCAGGTCTAGAAAAGGCTCAAAAATGAAAGTTCTCGTAATTCAACAAAACCAATTCCATTGCGATCGTCTCATCGCGGTGATTCTGTCCATATATTTACTTTCTCAAATGGACGTCATATGCGAGATTTATTGCACTCTAACTATTTTACCAAATAGGCAAAAAGTCAAACAAGTCAACAGTAAAAAAGTCAACACTGACATCAGCATGACATCATGCTAACATGGTAGCATGACACATGGCAGAGGCACAGTGGGATCCGTACAAATGATGTGGACCATCCAGGAGGTGAAAAATGTCACCATTAGAAGGGTGATACATGGCACATCCATACAGGAGCCACATGGCCCTACCGTACGGTGACACATGGCAGGTACGGTCGTTGAATGGGAAGATAGTTGGCAGGTACGACGCTGAAACATGGGAAAATAATAGACTGACACGTGGCAACAGAGGAAAGCGAATGGTGTGGTGCCACATGGCCCAAACATGGGCTACCATGTGGCACCCAAGGATAGGTCGTTGGGTCATCACAAAAATTATTTTTCTCCCCGAGAATTGAACCGGAGACCTCTCCGAGGACGAGTGACTTGGAAGAGGGTTCGAATACCATGGCACTACATGTGATACTTGTTAAAACATGTGTTAAACATTTTATTTGAATTACAATGGTTTGTAATGGGAGCGGAAAGGGTTGGGGCTAGGCCCTAGCCCACAGATTTGTGCATCCGCATATGCCCACACCCATCAAACGAGCGTGGAAGTTTCCATGTGGATAAGCCCGTGGTTTGTTTTTCCATGAGACCAGCCACCAAAAAGGGCACGGGCCACATATCAGGCAGCAAAAGGCACCAATATTTGGGGCTTGTTACAATTGTTAGCGCGAGGTGCACGGGGCTTACACCACATGACCCTATGTTTCGGGCTAAGGGGCCAGCGCACAACCCTTTGGGCTGGGACTTGGCTACCTAAGAGCCATATGACCTCATTTTTAGAGCACGCACCCAACTATAGGGGATATTTTCGAATTTTTATATGTAGAGTGGGTTTTTAACTATACAATTTGGATTTTTTAATGATTTTCTCAGCAGATTTGGGGGAATTTGCCCATTTTTGGTGGATATTGGGCTCTTTTTGAGCCCAGATTTCGGGAGGAAGTTGGGGAATGATAACCAAATTCATATATATATAAACCGGGCCTTCTTGAGGCCATGGAGAAGAGTCAAAGCAGAGTTATGATGAAGAAAATCCAAGCCAAAGCCATTTTTATGCAGGGAAGTTGTTGAAGAGCGCATCTTTGTGGGTCATTTCTCGGAGCTCCAGTCATCCATTTTGAGTGTCGCTTCTTCTGCTGGGTTCTAGAGATCTAGGAGAACAAGACCATATCATTATTGTAGCCTTATGGAACTACTAAAATATACTTATTGAGCTTTGAATAGAAATAAAGAAGCCTCGCCCACTAAGACAAAGGCCCGGAGACGTAGGCGAGATTTCCAAACTCCATTATCACTTCTCTTTTTATGGTTTGTTGTTCTTATTACTTCATTTCAGTTTTGTATGTGTTTATGGACATGATATATTCTCATATCTTCTTCCTCTTTCATTAAGCTCCCTAATTGGTTAATAAACGCATGCATAATAACTCAACCACATTCATTAAAAAGATATTTTCGGATCAAGTGGTAACAGAGCTAGTTGACATTTGGATTTGAGTTTTGCATGTTAAACAGGGAAAAGATATAGCGTGGTGAAGGCGAGCTTGTTGAAGAGAATCCATTAATTGGATTGAGAAAGAGAGCTTCTCACACCGAGAACATGGCATCGAAAGAGGGGCTTTCTCAAGATGAGAAAGAGTTTCGAAAAGCTTTCTTTGCCATGTCGAAGATGATGAAAGTTTTGTATGAGGATTACTTGGAACAAAAAAGACTAGTTTTGGGTGAATATTCAAAGGGAAAAAGTGAAGAGGGAGAGGATCCTCCTCAGATTCCTCCTTCACCTCCATCATCACCTCCTTCTTCAAGTTCAAGTTCTAAATCCAATGCAAAGAAACATGTTCATAAACATAAGAATGAAATACCATTGTTAAAAATTGATGTTAAATTTGAGTTACCCATATATTATGGTGAAGTTAATGCAGAGAGACTTGAAAATTGGGTCATGTAGATGGAGGTTTATTGCAGTGTGCAACAAATCAAGGATGAGTCCACACAAATCAAGTTGGCATCTTTGAGACTTCCACGCTCGACTCTCATCTGGTGGCAAAGCAAGTTGAAAAACGGAACACAACAAGTGGGTAATGTATTTCCATCATAGAAAAGTTTCATTTCTTCACTTAGGAAGCAATTTTATCCTTTGGGTTATAAAGAAAAAACATTAATTCAATGGTAATCTTTAAAACCAAGAAAAGGACAAACAGTGCAAGAGTATACAGATAGATTTCAAAAAATGGCATTGATGTTAGATATCCCTTTACATACACAAGAAACCCTTATGAAGTATATAGGAGGTTTATCTGCACATATTAGAAACATTGCATTCGTGTTTGGACCCACTAACATTGATGAGGTTTCTGTTTAAGTGACATACATTGAAGCAGGGAAAGCAGGTGTATTAGGGGAATCTTCTTCAAGGAAAGAGGACAAGAGGAATTGGCATGGAAAAAAGGAAAATGTAGTGGCGAGAAAGGAAGAGAGGCCCTCTTACAAGCATTGCAAGAAAGAGGGGCATGATGAGGACAGATGTTGGCAGTTGCATCCTGAGAAGAGGCCAAAGTGGTTCAAGGAAATGAAAGGGAGGCAAATAGTGGTAGCAACAACAAGACCCACAAACTTGGGATTGGATTCAGGTGATGAATCAAAGGTCTGATTGGTTGGTATGACAAGTAAAATTAATGAAGGCATTTATTGTAGAAGTAACTTGTTTCATATAAGGGTAATCATGTGACACACTAAGATAGACACATTAATCGACAGTGGATCTCAATCTAATCTAATCTCAAAATAATTGGTTAAGAAGTTGAGATTGAAAACACAAGTACATCATAAGCTTTACACGCTTAAATTGATAAACAATCATCATCAAATGCACATAACAAAGCAGTGCACAATCAAATTTGAAATTTCATCTAAGTATGTGGACGAGGTAGCATGTGATGTTGTTCCACTAAGTGAATGTGGAATGGTCTTAGGTAGTCCATATTTATATGATCGAAAGGCAATCTTCCACAGGACAAATAATCAATATCAATTAACCAAAGCAAGTCAAGATTATGTGGTTCATACTCATCATGTAAAGGAAAATAAAACACTTCAAACTATGGAACAATTAAAGAAGGCAATTCAAGCAAGCAAAAAACCTATAATTGTTTCAAATGCAGTAATCGATCTTAAGCAAGAATAGGAAATGATTGTTGAATGGAAAATCAATCATAGTTTGCTTCAAGATAAGCTCATGTCATGCAAATATTACAAGTATATCAGCTCATTTGTAGTCATCATTTTGATGCTATCATTAGTAATGTTTTCTACATGGATGATAGTGGCTTCAGTAAAATGTGACAGGGTTAAAATGGCTAACAGTATGCTGTCAGTTGGCATGATTGTGTTACAGTTGATCTTGATGAAACAGGTGCACAGGACAGAGTTCAGAGACAGAGGGCAAGCCGGGTGTCCTATCGCGATATTTTTGACTAGTCAGTAACCTTTTAGGGACCAAAAGGTCCTTAGTGGGGAGATGTGATCCATAATCGAATTTGGGAGGCTTCCCAGGTCCAGAAAAGGCTCAAAAATGAAAGTTCTCGTAATTCGACAAAACCAATTCCATTGTGACCAGCTCATTGTGCTGATTCTGGCCATCTATTTACTTTCTAAAAAAAACGATGTATGCGAGAGTTATCTCACTCTGACTGTTTTTCCAAACAGGCAAAAAGTCAAACAGGTCAACAGTAAAAAAGTCAATGTTGATGTCAGCATGATGTCATCATGTTGACGTGGCAGAGTAAAAGTGGGCTCCATACAAATGACGTGGACTAGCGAGGAGGTGACACATGTCACCACTGGAAGGGTGACATGTGGCACGTCCGTACAAGTGCCATCTGACCCTACCGTACTGTGACATGTGGTAGGTATGATCACTGAATGGGCAGATAGTTGGCAGGTACAGTGATGACACATAAGAGAATACCAGACTGACATGTGGCATCATAGGACAATGAATGGTGGGGTGCCATGTGGCACCTAAGGATTGGTCGTTGGGTCTTTGCAAAAACTATGTATCTCCCCGAGAATCGAACCGGAGACCTCTCTGAGGATGAGTGACTTGGTAGAGGGGTTGAATGCCATGGAACTGCACGTGCTACTTGTTAAAACATATGTTAAACATTTTATTTGAATTGAAATAGTTTGTAATGGGAGCAAAAAGGGCTGGGGCTAGGCCCCAACCCACAGATTTGTGCATCTGCATATGCCCACACACATCAAACGAGCACAGAAGTTTCCATGTGGATAATACTATGGTTTGTTTGTCCATGAGACCAGCCACCAAAAAGGGCGTGGGCCATGTATCAGTCAACAAAAGGTGCCAATATTTGGGGCTTTTTACGGTTGTTAATGCGAGGAGCCTGGGGCTTACACCACATGACCCTATGTTTCGGGCTAAGGGGCCAGCGCACAGCCCTTTGGGCTGGCGCTTGGCCACCTAAGATCCATATGACCTCATTTTTAAAGCGAGCACCCATCCCTAGTGGCTATTTTTGAATTTTTATATGCAGAGTGGGTTTTTAACTATAAAATTTGTATTTTTTAATGATTTTCTCAACAGATTTGGGGGAATTTGCCCATTTTGGGGGGATATTGGGCTCTTTTTGAGCCCAGATTTTGGGAGGAAGTCAGGGAATGATAACCAACTTAAGATCTATATAAAATAGGCCTTCTTGAGGCCATGGAGGAGAGTCAGAGCAGATTTATGCTGAAGGAAAGCCAAGCCAAAGCCATTTTTATGCAGGGAAGTTGTTGAGGAGCACATCTTTGCGGGTCATTTATGGGAGCTCCGGTCATCCGTTTTGAGTGACGTTTCTTCTGTTGGGTTCTAGAGATCTGGGAGAAAAAAACCAGATTATTCTTGTAGCCTTATGGAACTGATGCGATGTACTTATTGAGCTTTGAACAGAAATAAAGAAGCCTCATCCACTAAGACAAAGGCTCGGAGACGTAGGCGAGATTGTCGAACTTCGTTATCACTTCTCTTGTTATAGTTTTCTATTCTTATTGCTTCATTTCAGTTCTGTATATGTTTTCATGGACATGATAAATTATCATATCTTCTTCCTCTTTCATTAAGCTCCTTAATTGATTAATAAACACATGCATAATAACTCAACCACAGTCATTAAAAAGATCTTTTCGGATCACTTATGCAAGAAGGACATGTGATTTCCTACGAATCCAAAAAAATGAATGACCATGAAATGAATTATGTGACCCACAATTTGGAATTGGTTTCCATAGTACATTCTTTAAAAATGTGAAGGCATTACTTCCTAGGTAGAATATTTGTTCTTATGATAGACCATAGTGGGTTGAGATATTTGTTTGATCAACCAAAACTCAATGCTAGAAAATCTAGGCAGATGGCTCTCCTCAATAAGTTTGATTTTGAAATCAAACATATTAAAGGAAAATAAAATAGGGTGGACGATTCCCTTAGTAGAAGTATGAAAGTGATTCACTTGGCAACTATAAGCACCYGTGAATCAGAYRTCAAGGAGAGAGTCAAAAGTGCAYAAGAAACATATGCATTTTTCAATACTGTGAAATCATACCTAGAGCAAGAGCCCACAGGGATGAAGTATGAGGGCTATCAAATGTTGAATGGTGGCCTTCTAACTTACAAAGGTAGGTTGTATATTCCAAATTGTGACGACTTAAGGAGGTTCATAATTGATGAACTACATAAAATACCATATACTAGTCATCCTGGTTATTAGAAAATGATCACAACCACTAAGAAACTATTTATTGGACCAGAATGAAAAATGACATAGATAATCACTTAGATAAATGTATAGAATGTCAGAAGGTTAAGGAAAAGCCCTGGCATCCAGCAGGGCTGTTGCATCTCCTACCAATTCCTAAATGGAAATGGGAGACCATCTCTATGGATTTCATCACATGATTGCCTAAATCAACCAAGCATAATGACGCCATTATGGTAGTTGTGGAAAAACTGAGAAAGGATTCTCACTTTATTCCCATCAATTCAACTTGCAATGCAATAGATATTGCCAGTATTTTCATGAAAGAGATATTTAGGTTGCATGGCATGCTTTGTAAGTTTTAAACATGTGAAGTAAAGCAATGCATATAGATTCTTAAGAAAAACAAAATTAATCAATGGCTCATACACAGAGTACACAAAGATTTTATACCGGAAACCCTCAACAGGGAAAACCTTTCTTATATTCACTATTGAATTTCACCATTCACCATACAATATATACAATGTTTTTAGGTATTCCGTAGATACCAATACCCTAATCTCTTAATCTGAGATTAATTTAGTAAACCGCTAAAAATAGCAAAAACCGCTAATACAAACGCCTGAAGACGTAGGCTAGATTGTCGAACTCCATTATCACTTCTCTTGTTATGGTTTGCTGTTCTTATTGCTTCATTTCAGTTTTGTATATGTGTTTATGAACATGATATACTCTCATATCTTCTTCCTCTTTCATTAAGCTCCTTAATTGGTTAATAAACGCATGCATAATAACTCAACCACATTCATTAAAAAGATCTTTTTGGATCAAGTGGTATCCGAGCTAGTTGACATTTGGATTTGAGTTTTGCATGTTAACTAGGGAAAAGCTATAGTGTTGTGAAGGCGATCTTGTTGAAGAGAATCCATTAATTTGATTAAGAAAGAGAGCTTCTCACACTGAGAAGATGGCATCGGAATAGGGACTTTCTCAAGATGAGAAAGAGTTTCGAAAAACTTTCTTCGCCAAGTCGGAGATGATGAAAGTTTTGTACGAGGATTACTTGGAACGAAAAAGACCAGTTTTGGGTGAATCTTCAAAGGGAAAAAAGTGAAGAGGGAGAGGATCCTCCTCAGATTCCTCCTTCACCTCCATCATCACCTCTTTCTTCTCCTTCTTCTTCAAGTTCAAGTTCTAAATCCAATGCAAAGAAACATGTTCATAAACGTAAGAATGAAATACCATTGTTAAAACTTGATGTTAAATTTGAGTTACCCATATATGATGGTGAAGTTAATGCAAAGAGACTTGAAAATTGGGTCAGGTAGATGGAGGTTTACTGCAGTGTGCAACAGATCAAGGATGAGGCCACACAAATCAAGTTGGCATATTTGAGACTTGCAGGCACGACTCTCATCTGGTGGCAAAGCAAGTTGCAAAATGGAACACAACAAGTGGGTAATGTATTTCCATTATGGAAAAGTTTCATTTCCGCACTTAGGAAGCAATTCTATCATTTCGGTTATAAAGAAAAATCATTAAGTGAATGGCAATCTTTAAAACTAAGAAAAGGACAAGCAGTGCAAGAGTATATAGATAGATTTCGAAAAATGGCATTGATGTTAGATATCCCTTTACATACACAAGAAACCTTTATGAAGTATATAAGAGGTTTACCTGCACATATTAGAAACATTTTATTCATGTTTGGACCCACTAACCTTGATGAGGTTTATGTTCAAGAAAAATACATTGAAGCAGGGAAAGCAGGTGTATCAGGGGAATCTCCTTCAAGGAAAGAGGACAAGAGGAAGTGGCATGGAAAAAAGGCAAATGCAGTGGCGAGAAAGGAAGAGAGTGCCTCTTGCAAGCATTGAAAGAAAGAGAGGCATGATGAGGACAGATGTTGGCAGTTGCATCCTGAGAAGAGGCCAAAGTGGTTCAAGGAAAATAAAGGGAGGCAAACAGTGGTAGAAACAACAAGACCCACAGACTTGGGATCGGATTCAGGTGATGAATCAAAGGTCTCATTGGTTGGAATGACGGGTAAAATTGGTGAAGTTATTTATTGTAGAAGTAACTTGTTTCATATAAGGTTAATTATGTGACACACTAAGATAGACACATTAATCGACAGTGGATCTCAATCTAATCTAATCTTAGAAGAATTGGTTAAGAAATTGGGGTTAAAAACACAAGTACATCATAAGATTTACACACTTGAATTAATAAGCAATCATCATCAAATGGACATAACAAAGAAGTGCACAATAAAATTTGCAATTTCATATAAGTATGTGGACGATGTAGCATGTGATGTTGTGCCACTAAGTGAATGTGGAATGGTCTTAGGTAGTCCATATTTATATGATCAAAAGGCAATCTTCTACAGGACAAAGAATCAATATCAATTAACCAAAGCGAATCAAGATTATGGAATTCATGCTCATCATGTAAGGGAAAATAAAACACTTAAAACTATGGAACAATTAAATAAGGTAGTTCAAGCAAGCAACAAACCTATAATTGTTTCAAATGCAGTAATCGATCTTAAGCAAGAATAGAAAATGATTGTTGAATGGAAAATCAATCATAGTTTGCTTCAAGATAAGCTCATGCCGTGCAAATATTACAAGTATATCAACTCATTTGTAGTCATCTTTTTTATGCTATCATTAGTAATGTTGTCTACATGGATGATAGTGGCTTCAATAAAATGTGACAGGGTTAAAATGGCTAACAATATGCTGTCAGTTGTCATGATTGTGTTACAATTGATCTTGATGAGATAGGTGCACATGACAGAGTTTAGAGACAGAGGACAAGTCGGGTGGCCTATCTCGAGATTGTTGACTGGTCAGTAACCTTTTGGGGACCAAAAGGTCCTTAGTGGGGAGGTGTTATCCAGATTCAGATCCATGAGGCTTCCCAGGTCCAGAAAAGGCTAAAAAATGAAGGTTCTCATAATTCGACAAAACCAGTTCTATTGCGACCAACTCATTGCGTTGATTCTGGCCATATATTTACTTTCTTCAATAGACGATGTATGCGAGATTTGTCGCACTCTGACTGTTTTACCAAACAGAGAAAAAGTCAAACAGGTCAATAGTAAAAAAGTCAACGTTGATGTCAACATGACATCATCATGCTGACATGGCAGCATGACACATGGCAGAGAAATTGTGGGCTCCATATAGATTACGTGGACCAACAAAGAGGTGACATGTGTCACCATTGGAAGGGTGACACATGGCACGTCCGTATAGGTGCCATGTGACCCTATTGTACGGTGACACGTGGTAGGTACGGTCACTGAATGGGCAGACAATTGACAGGTATGGTGATGACACATGGGAAAATACTAGAATGACATGTGGCATCAGAGGAAAACGAATGGTGGGGTGCCACATGGCCCAGACATGGGCTTCCACGTGGCACCCAAGGATTGGTCATTGGGTCTTTGCAAAAACTATGTATCTCCCTGAGAATCAAACCAGAGACCTCTCTGAAGACAAGTGACTTGGAAGAGGGGTTGAATGCCATGGAGCTACATGTGCTACTTGTTAAAACATATGTTAAACATTTTATTTAAATTGCAATAGTTTGTAATGGGAGGGAAAAGGGCTGGGGCTAGGCCCCAACCCACATATTTGTGCATCTGCATATGCCCACACCCATCAAACGAGCGTCGAAGTTTCCATCCGGATAAGCCCATGGTTTGTTTGTCCATGAGACCAGCCACCAAAAAGGGTGTGGGCCACGTATCAGTTAGCAAAAGGTTCCAAGATTTGGGGCTTGTTACGGTTGTTAGCGTGAGGAGCCCAGGGCTTACACCACATGACCCTATGTTTCGGGCTAAGGGTTCAACGCACAACCCTTTGGGTTGGCGCTTGGCCACCTAAGATCCATATGACCTCATTTTTAGAGCACGCACCCAACCCTAGTGGCTATTTTCAAATTTTTATATGCAGAGTGGATTTTTAACTATCCAATTTGGATCTTTTAATGATTTTCTTAGTAGATTTGGGGGAATTTGCCCATTTTTGGGCAATATTGGGCTCTTTTTGAGCCCAGATTTTGGGAGGAAGTTGGGGAATGATAATCAACTTAAGATATATATAAACTAGGCCTTCTTGAGGCCATGGAGGAGATTCAGAGTAGATTTATGCTGAAGGAAAGACACGCCAAAGCCATTTTTATGCAAGGAAGTTGTTGAGGAGCGCATCTTTGGGAGTCATTTATGGGAGCTTCGGTCATCTGTTTTGAGTGCCGTTTCTTTTGTTGGGTTCTAGAGATATGGGAGAACAAGACCATATTATTCATGTAGCCTTATGGCATTGATGCGATGTACTTATTGAGCTTTGAACATAAATAAAGAAGCCTCATCCACTAAGACAAAGGCTTGGAGACGTAGGCGAGATTGTCGAACTTCGTTATCACTTCTCTTGTTATAGTTTTCTATTCTTATTGCTTAATTTCAGTTCTGTATATGTGTGCATGGATGTGAAAAATCCTCATATACTCTTCCTCTTTCATTAATCTCCTTAATTGATTAATAAATGCATGTATAATAACTCAACCACAGTCATTAAAAAGATCTTTTCGGATCACTTATGCAAGAAGGACATGTGATTTGCTACTAATCCAAAAAAATGAATGACCATGAAATGAATTATGTGACCCACGATTTGGAATTGGTTTCCATAGTACATTCTTTAAAAATGTGAAGGCATTACTTCCTAGATAGAATATTTGTGCTTATGACAGACCATAGTGGGTTGAGATATTTGTTTGATCAACCAAAACTCAATGCTAGAAAATCTAGGTGGATGGATCTCCTCAATGAGTTTGATTTTGAAATCAAACATATTAAAGGAAAATAAAATAGGGTGAACGATTCCCTTAGTAGAAGTATGAAAGTGATTCACTTGGAAGCTATAAGAACCTATGAATCAGACATCAAGGAGAGAGTCAAAAGTGCACAAGAAACATATGCATTTTTCAATACTATGAAATCATACCTAGAGCAAGAGCCCACAGGGATGAAGTATGAGGGTTATCAAATGTTGAATGATGGCCTTCTAACTTACAAAGGTAGGTTGTATATTCCAAATTGTGATGACTTGAAGATGTTCATAATCGATGAACTACATAAAATACCATATACTGGTCATCTTGGTTATCAGAAAATGATCACAACCACTATGAAACTACTTATTGGACCAAAATGAAAAAGGACATAGATAATTACTTAGATAAATGTATAGAATGTCAGTAGGTTAAGGCAAAGCCCCGACATCCAGCAGGGTTGTTGCAGCTCCTACCAATTCCTGAATGGAAATGGGAGACCATCTCTATGGATTTCATCACAGGATTGCCTAAATCAACCAAGCATAATGATTCCATTATGGTAGTTGTGGAAAAACTGAGAAAGGATTCTCACTTTATTCCCATCAATTCAACTTGAAAGGAAATAGATATTGCCAGTATTTTCATGAAAGAGATATTTAGGTTGCATTTCATGGTTTGTAATTTTTAAACCTGTGAAGTAAAGCAATGCATATAGATTCTTAAGAAAAACAAAATTCAATCAATGGCTCATACACAGAGTACACAAAGATTTTATACCGGAAACCCTCAACTGGGAAAACTTTTCTTATATTCATTATTGAATTTCACCATTCACCATACAATATATACAATGTTTTTAGGTATTCCATAGATACCAAAACCCTAATCCATTAATACGGGATTAATTTAGTAAACCGCTAAAAATAACAAAATCCGCTAAAAATAGCAAAATCCGTTAAAAATAGCAAAAACCGCTAAATCAAGCTGGCCACCAAGCTTCAGTGGTGGAGATGGAAGGTATGATTTCCAACCATCTAGTTTCCATTTTAATTTACCCTGGTTCTAATCTGAGTTATGTTTCCCCTCAAGCTGTTGAGAAATGTAAATTACAACAAGTAAAACATGCTAAATCATGGCTGGTACAACTAGCCACTGGAACCAGAAGAAAGGTAACAAAGGCCTTACCAGCATGTCGATTCTTTATGAATGGATTGCTCACTAAAGCAACCCTAAACATGCACCATTTAGGATCTTATGAATTTCTGATTGGCATGGATTGGTTGGCTTCCCATAAAACCAAGTTGGAATGTTACAATAAAACTTTGGAGTGTAAAGATGTAGAAGGGAGAAAAGTAACCCTACAAGGAATTCAAAAGACTTTCTCAATGAGACAAATATCATCCCTTCAAGTGAAGAAGTGTTGAAGAAAATGATGTCCTATGTATGCAATACAAGTGTTGAACTATATTGAGAACAATAAACCAAAACTAGAGGACCATCCCATATTAAGAGAGTATAAAGATGTGTTTCTAGAAGAGGTACTAGGTCTACCTCCAAGAAGAGATATTTACTTTTCAATAGAACTTGTACCAGGAGTGGTGCCAATGTCTAGAGCACCCTATATAATGAGTACACTAGAGCTAGTTGAGCTCAAACTACAACTAAAGGAGATGTTGGAAAAAGGTTACATTCGTCCTAGTGTGTCTCCTTGGGGAGCACCAACTTTGTTTGTGAACAAGAAGGATGGCACACTTAGGTTGTGCATAGACTATATACAACTCAATAAGATGACCATTAAGAATAAGTATCCCTTTCCAAGGGTTGATGACTTATTTGACCAATTAAGGGGTGCTACAATTTTCTCCAAGATTGACTGGAGGTCTGGATACCATCGAGTCTGAATTAAGGATGAAGACATCCATAAAACATTCTTTAGGACAATATATGGGCCCTATGAGGTTGTGGTGGTGCCATTTTGGCTTACCAATGCACCAACTACTTTTATGTGCTTAATGAATAATGTACTCAGTAAGTTCTTAGACAGATTTGTGCTGGTTTTCATTGATGATATTCTATTCTATTCTAATATTAGGGAAGAGCATGAATAACATCTCAAGTTAGTTCTTCAAGTGCTAAGAGAACATCAACTCTATGCTAAGTTTAGTAAGTGTGAATTTTTCCCAAAGCATGTCCATTACTTAGGCCATGTTATTTTTGAAAAAGGAGTGGCAATTGATCTTGACAAGATCAAATCCATTATGGATTGGCCTACCCCAAAATATGTATATGATATCAGATCCTTTATGGGCCTAACAAGATACTATATAAGGTTCATAAAGGGATTTTCCAAGATTGGTTTCCCAATCACCTCCCTTTAGAAAAATGGAGTTAAATTCATTTGTACATCAGAATGTGAAGAGAGATTCTAACAGTTGAAACACCTTCTAACCAATGCACCTGTGTTGAATATTGTAGACCCAACCAAGGACTTCCTTGGGTGTACAAATGTTTTCCTGGAAGGGCTTGGAGGAGGCCTTATTGATCCAAAATCGGATCCAGGAGGCTTCCCAGGTCTAGAAAAGGCTAAAAAATGAAAGTTCTTGTAATTCGACGAAACCAATTCCATTGCGAATGAATCGTCGCGGTGATTCCGACGATATATTTACTTTCTCAAATGGACATCGTATGCGAGAGTTATCGCACTCTAACCGTTTTGCCAAATATGCAAAAAGTCAAACAAGTCAACAGTAAAAAAGTCAACGCTGACGTCAGCATGACATCATGCTAACGTGGTAGCATGACACATGGAAGAGGCATAGTGGGATCTGTATAGATGATGTCGACCATCCAGGTGGTGACACATGTCACAACTGGAAGGGTGATACGTGGCATGTCCATACAAGTGCCACGTGGCCCTACCGTATGGCGACATGTGGCAGGTATGGTTGCTGAATGGGAAAATAGTTGGCAGGTACGATGCTGACACATGGGAAAATAGCAGAGTGACATGTGGAAATAGGGGAAAGTGAATGGTGGGGTGCCACATGGCCCATACATGTGCTACCACGTGGCACCCAAGGATTGGTCATTGGGTCATCACAAAAATTATTTTTCTCCACGAGAATCAAACCGGAGACCTCTCCGAGGAAGAGTGACTTGGAAGAGGGTTCATATTCCATGGCGTTGCATGTGCTACTTGTTAAAACATGTGTTAAAATTTTTATTTGAATTAAAATGGTTTGTAATGGGAGCGGAAAGGGTTGGGGTTAGGCCCCAACCCATGGATTTGTGCATCCGCATATGCCCACACCCATCAAACGAGCGCGGAAGTTACCATGTGGATAAGCTCATGGTTTGTTTTTCCATGAGACCAGCCACCAAAAAGGGTGCGGGCCACGTATCAGTTAGCAAAAGGCACCAAGATTTGGGGCTTGTTACAGTTGTTATTGCGAGGAGCACAGGGCTTACACCACATGACCCTATGTTTCGGGCTAAGGGGCCAGCGCACAACCCTTTAGGCTAGCACTTGGCCACCTAAGAGACATATGACCTCATTTTTAGAGCACGCACGCAGCCAGAGGGGCTATTTTTAAATTTTTATATGCAGAGTGGGTTTTTAACTATACAATTTGGATTTTTTAATGATTTTCTCAACAAATTTGGGGGAATTTGCCCAGTTTTGGGGGATATTGGGCTCTTTTTTAGCCCAGATTTCGGGAGGAAGTTTGGTAATGATAACCAACTTCACATCTATATAAACCAGGCCTTCTTGAGGCCATGGAGGAGAGTCAGAGTAGAGTTATGATGAAGAAAATCCAAGCCAAAGCCATTTTTATGCAGGGAAGTTGTTGAGGAGAACATCTTTGCGGGTCATTTCTGGGAGCTCCAGTCATCCGTTTTGAGTGTCACTTCTTCTATTGGGTTATAGAGATCTGGGAGAACAATAATAGATCATTCGTGTATCCTTATGGAACTTCTGCAATATACTTATTGAGCTTTGAACAAAAATAAAGAAGCCTCACCCACTAAGACAAAGGCCCGGAGACATAGGTGAGATTGTCAAACTCCATTATCACTTCTCTTGTTATGGTTTGTTGTTCTTATTACTTCATTTCAGTTCTGTATATGTGTTTATGTATGTGATATATTCTCATATCTTCTTCCTCTTTCATTAGGCTCCTTAATTGGTTAGTAAACGCATGCATAATAACTCAACCACATTCATTAAAAAGATCTTTTCAGATCAAGTGGTATCAGAGCTAGTTGACATTTGGATTTGAGTTTTGCATGTTAACCAAGGAAAAGCTATAGCATGGTGAAGGAAACCTTGTTGAAGAGAATACATTAATTGTATTGATAAAGAGAGCTTCTCACACCGAGAAGATGGCATCGGAAGAGGGACTTTCTCAAGATGAGAAAGAGTTTCGAAAAACTTTATTTGCCATGTCGAAGATGATGAAAGTTTTGTACGAGGATTACTTGGAACGAAAAATACCAGTTTTGGGTGAATATTCAAAGGGAAAAATTGAAGAGGTAGAGGATCCTCCTCAGATTCCTCCTTCACCTCCTTCTTCTCCTTCTTCTTCAAGTTCAAGTTCTAAATCCAATGCAAAGAAACATGTTTATAAACATAAGAATGAAATACCATTGTTAAAACTTGATGTTAAATTTGAGTTACCTATATATGATGGTGAAGTTAATGCAGAGAGACTTGAAAATTGGGTCAGGTAGATGGAGGTTTACTGTAGTGTGCAATAGATCAAGGATGAGGCCACACAAATCAAGTTGGCATCTTTGAGACTTGCAAGCATGGCTCTCATCTGGTGGCAAAGAAAGTTGCAAAACGGAACACAACAAGTGGGTAATGTATTTCCATCATGGCAAAGTTTCATTTCTACACTTAGGAAGCAATTCTATCCTTTGGGTTATAAAGAAAAAGCTTTAATTGAATGACAATATTTAAAACTAAGAAAAGGACAAACAGTGCAAGAATATACAGATAGCTTTTGAAAAATGGCATTGATGTTAGATATCCCTTTACATACACAGGAAACCCTTATGAAGCATATAGGAGGTTTACCTGTACATATTAGAAACATTGTACTCATTTTTGGACCCACTAACCTTGATGAGGTTTATGTTCAAGTGGCATACATTGAAGTAGGGAAAGCAGGTGTATAAGGAAAGAGGATACGAGGAAGTGTCATGGAAAAAAGGCAAATGCAGTGGCGAGAAAGGAAGAGAGGCCCTCTTGCAAGCATTGCAAGAAAGAGGGGCATGATGAGGACATATGTTGGCAGTTGCATCCCGAGAAGAGGCCAAAGTGGTTCAAGGAAATGAAAGGGAGGCAAACATTGGTAGGAACAACAAGACCCACAGACTTGGGATCAGATTCAGGTGATGAATCAAACGTCTCATTCATTGGTATAACAGGTAAAATTGTTGAAGGCATTTATTGTAGGAGTAACTTGTTTCATATAAGGGTAATTATGTGACACACTAAGATAGACACATTAATCGACAGTGGATATCAATCTAATCTAATCTTAGAAGAATTCGTTAAGAAATTGGGGTTAAAAACACAAGTACATCATAAGCTTTACACACTTAAATTGATAAGCAATCATCGTCAAATGCACATAAAAAAGCAGTGCAGAATCAAATTTGCAATTTCATCTAAGTATGTGGACGAAGTAGCATGTGATGTTGTGCCACTAAGTGAATGTGGAATGGTCTTAGGTAGTCCATATTTATATGATCGAAAGGCAATCTTCTACAGGACAAATAATCAATATCAATTAACCAAAGCAGGTCAAGATTATGTGCTTCATGCTCATCATGTTAAGGAAAATAAAACACTTCAAACTATGGAACAATTAAAGAAGGCAATTCAAGCAAGAAACAAACCTATAATTGTTTCAAATGCAGTAATCGATCTTAAGCAAGAATAGGAAATGATTGTTGAATGGAAAATCAATCATAGTTTGCTTCAAGATAAGCTCATGTCGTGCAAATATTACAAGTATATCAGCTCATTTGTAGGCATATTTTTTATGCTATCATTAGTAATGTTGTCTACATGGATGATAGTTTCTTCTATAAAATGTGATAGGGTTAAAATGGCTAACAATATTCTATCAGTTGTCATGATTGTGTTACAGTTGATCTTGATGAGACAGGTGCACAGGACATTGTTCAGAGACAGAGGACAAGATGTGTGGCCTATCCCAAGATTTTTGACTAGTCAGTAACCTTTTGGGGACCAAAAGGTCCTTAGTGGGAAGGTGTGATCCAGAATCGGATCTAGGAGGCTTCCCAGGTCCAGAAAAGGCTCAAAAATGAAAGTTCTTGTAATTCAACGAAACCAATTCCATTGCGACCGACTCATTATGTTGATTCTGGCCATATATTTACTTTCTCAAATGAACGATGTATGCGAGAGTTATCGCACTTTGACCATTTTTCCAAACAGGCAAAAAGTCAAACAGGTCAACAATAAAAAAGTCAATGCTGATGTCATCATGACATCATCATGCTGACATGGAAACATGACACATGGCAGAGGAATAGTAGGCTCCATACAAATGACATGGAATAGCCAGGAGGTGACACATGTCACCACTAGAAGGGTGACACGTGGAATGTGTGTACAGGTGCCATGTGACCCTACTATACGGTGACATGTGGCAGGTACAGTCGCTAAATGGGCAGACAGTTGGTAGGTACAGTGTTGACACATGGGAGAATACCAGACTGACATGTGGCATCAGAGAACAACGAATGGTGGGGTGCCACGTGGCCCAGACATGGGCTACCATGTGGCACCCAAGGATTGGTTGTTGGGTCTTTTCAAAAACTATGTATCTCCCCGAGAATCGAACCGGAGACCTCTCCTAGGACGAGTGACTTGGCAGAGGGGTTGAATGCCATGGAGTTGCACGTGCTACTTGTTAAAACATATGTTAAACATTTTATTTGAATTGCAATAGTTTGTAATGGGAGCAGAAAGGGATGAGGCTAGGCCCTAACCCACAAATTTGTGCATCTGCATATGCCCACACCCATCAAACGAGCGTGGAAATTTCCATGTGGATAAGCACGTGGTTTGTTTGTCCATGAGACTAGCCACCAAAAAGGGTATGGGCCACATATCGGTCAGCAAAAGGCGCCAATATTTGGGGCTTGTTACAGTTGTTAGCACGAGGAGCCCGGGGCTTACACCACATGACCCTATGTTTCAGGCTAAGGGGCCAGCACACAACCCTTTGCACTGGCGCTTGGCCACCTAAGATCCATATGACCTCATTTTTAGAGCACGCACCCATCCCTAGTGGCTATTTTCGAATTTTTATATGTAGAGTGGGTTTTTAACTATACAATTTAGGTTTTTTAATGATTTTCTCAGTAGATTTGGGGGAATTTGCCCATTTTGGGGGGATATTGGGCTCTTTTGAGCCCAGATTTTGGGAATAAGTTAGGGAATGATAACCAACTTAATATCTATATAAAACAAGCCTTCTTCTAGCCATGGAGGAGAGTCAGAGAAGATTTATGCTGAAGGAAAGACAAGCCAAAGCCATTTTTATGCAGGGAAGTTATTGAGGAGCACATCTTTGCAGGTCATTTATGGGAGCTCTGGTCATCTGTTTTGAGTGTCGTTTCTTCTGTTGGGTTCTAGAGATCTAGCAGAACAAGACTAAATTAGTCTTGTATCCTTATGGAATTGATGCGATGTACTTATTGAGATTTTAATAGAAATAAAGACGCCTTACCCACTAAGACAAAGGCTCAGAGACGTAGGCGAGATTGTCAAACTTGATTATCACTTCTCTTGTTGTAGTTTTCTATTCTTATTGCTTCATTTCAGTTCTATATATGTGTTCATGGACATGATAAATTCTCATATCTTCTTTTTCTTTCATTAAGCTCCTTAATTGGTTAATAAACGCATGCATAATAACTCAACCACAGTCATTAAAGAGATATTTTTGGATCACTTATTGAAGAAGGATAGGTGATTTTCTATGAATAAAAAAAAATTAATGACCATGAAATGAATTATGTGACCCACGATTTGGAATTGGTTTCCATAGTACATTCTTTAAAAATGTGAAGAAATTACTTCCTAGGTAGAAGATTTGTGCTTATGACAGACCATAGTGGGTTGAGATATTTGTTTGATCAACCAAAACTCAATGCTATAAAATCTAGGTGGATGGCTCTCCTCAATGAGCTTGATTTTGAAATCAAATATATTAAAGGAAAATAAAATAGGGTGGATGATTCCCTTAGTAGAAGTATGAAAGTGATTCGCTTGGCAACTATAAGCACCTATGAATGAGATGTCAACGAGAGATTCAAAAGTGCACAAGAAACATATGCATTTTTTAATACTGTGAAATCATACCTAGAGAAAGATCCCACAGGGATGAAGTATGAGGGCTATCAAATGTTGAATGATGGCCTTCTAACTTACAAAGGTAGGTTGTATATTACAAATTGTGACGACTTGGAGAGGTTCATAATGGATGAACTATATAAAATACCATATACTGGTCATCTTGGTTATCAGAAAATGATCACAACCACTAAGAAACTATTTATTGGACCGGAATGAAGAAAGACATAGATAATTACTTAGATAAATGTATAGAATGTCAGTAGGTTAAGGCAAAGTCCCGACATCTAGCAGGGTTGCTGCATCTCCTACCAATTCCTGAATGGAAATGGGAGACCATCTCTATGGATTTCATCACAGGATTGCCTAAATCAACTAAGCATAATGACGCCATTATGGTAGTTGTGGAAAAACTGAGAAAGGATTCTCACTTTATTCCCATCAATTCAACTTGCAAGACAATAGATATTTCCATTATTTTCATAAAAGAGATATTTAGGTTGCATGGAATGCTTTGTAAGTTTTAAACCTGTGAAGTAAAGCAATGCATATAGGTTCTTAAGCAAAACAAAATTTAATCAATGGCTCATACACAGAGTACATAGAGATTTTATATTGGAAACCCTCAACCGGGAAAACCTTTCTTATATTCATTATTGAATTTCACCATTCACCATACAATATATACAATTATTTTAGGTATTCCGTAGATACCAAAACCCTAATCCATTAATCCGAGATTAATTTAGTAAACCACTAAAAATAGCAAAAACCGCCCAAAAAAAAAATTTGGGGCGCTGCCCTGAACCCCTTTCGGCCCCAAGCTAACACCCGGTGCCGAACGCTGCATGTAACTAGGGGGGGTCATACCTACCCCCCCCATGGGACCCCACTAGGAAAGCACCTGGTGCACACGACATGACCACTACTAGAGGGATCGTCAGACACAGTTGTCGAACCTGACGCGCCCACACACACACATGCAAAGAATATAACACATACCCGACATTCTCCCACTTGTTGTTTTATTTGCATCCAGGGGTCCAAGGGATTATATAGTCAACAATCCAGGGGATAAATGCCCATTGTTACTCTACACCAGGAGAACTTTTCTGTGCTCACAGACTTTGTCAATGAATCTGCAACATTCTTCAAAGTGTCAACCTTTTCCAGCAACACCTTC
>JASDQU010586846.1:29663-40561 GCA_032191745.1 Picea mariana | reverse complement strand
AAGACCTTAAGAATGTAAAAGGAATTCATGAAGAGGACCTATCTTGGGAACTGTTTGAGAAATATTTTAGGAAGAAGTATCTGTTTGAAAAATATTTCGATGAAAATACTAAAGAGTTTTATGAACTGAAGATGGGAGAACTGACCATAGAGGAATATGTCAGCAGATTCCTTGAGCTGCTAAGGTATGTACCCTACATAAAAGTGGCAAAGACAACGGTGCAACAATTTATTAGTGGGTTACCTAAGGACTATCAAAAGAAAATTGAGTTTGACGAGCCAAAGACCCTAGAAGACACTATCTAGAAGGCAAGATATTGTTATGAACAACTTGGGCTTCAGACAAAACCTCGCGAAGGATGGAAGGAGAAGAATAGTTCAGGGTTCCAGAAAAAGGGGTTTAAACCCCTAAGATTTAAAAACTATAAGAAGGATTCAAGGATGATCTTTCCTACCCAAAGTGCATGCCAACAAAATTTCCCCTCCCAGAGTAGAAATAAACCTTTTGGATCAACCCTAGGAAAGTCTGATAACCCAAAAAAAGATCTTTTGAAATGTTGGGGTTGTGGAGAAGAACATCTACTGAGGGAATGTCCTCACAGATAACATAACAGTAGGAGAATTTACAACATCCAAGAAGCTACCAACGTCAATGACATGGCCAAGAGTATGCCACAAATTTATGTAGCCGTGGATAATAAACAAATCAACCACCAAGCTTCAGTGGTGGAGATGGAACGTATGAACGCCAACCGTCTAGTATCTATTTTAATTGACCCTGGTTCAAATTTGAGTTATGTGGCCCCTTAGGCTGTTGATAAGTTTAAATTACAGACACATAAACATGTTAAGCCATGGTTGGTACAGTTAGCCACTAGCACCAAAAGAAAAATAGAGGAAGTCATACTAGCCTGCCAATTCATTGTGGATGGATTGCCCACCCAATCTAACCTTAACATATTTCCCCTAGGATCGTATGACCTGCTGATTGGTATGGACTGGCTAGCTTCATATAAAACTAAGTTGGACTATTACCACAAAACCTTAGAATGTGTAAATGAAGAAGGAATAAAGATAACCCTCCAAGGGATTTAGAATCTTTTCTCACTGAGACAAGTATTAGCCCTTCAAATGAAAAAGTATTGCAGAAAGGGATGTCCTCTATATGAAATACATGTGTTGGAGTATGCTAAGGATGACAAACCAAACCAAGAAGACCACCCCATACTAAGAGAGTATAGAGATGTGTTTCTAGAAGAGGTCTACCTTTGAGAAGGGACATTGATTTCTCAATAGAATTTTCCCCTGGGGTGGTACCAGTATCTAGGACCCCCTATAGGATGAGTACACTCGAGCTAGTTGAACTCAAACTACAACTAAAGGAAATGATGGACAAAGGCTACATCCAGCCTAGAATGTCTCCATGGGGAGCACCAGTCCTATTTTTGAAGAAGAAAGTTGGTACATTCCGACTGTGCATAGATTATAGACAACTCAATAAGGTAACCATAAAAAAAAAATACCCCTTACCAAGAATCAATGACTTGTTCAATCAATTGGGGGGTGTGTCCATTTTATCAAAGATTGACTTGAGATCTAGATACCATCAAGTCCGAATCAAGGATGAAGACATCCACAAAACCACCTTTAGGACAAGATATGGTCACTATGAATTTGTGGTAGTACCATTTGGATTAACCAATGCCCCTACCACCTTTATGTTCTTGATGAACAATGTACTCAGCAAATTCCTAGACAAGTTCATATTGGTTTTTATTGGTGATATCTTAATCTACTCCAAGAATAGAGAAGAACATGAGGAAAATCTTATACTTTTACTTCAAGTGATAAGAGAGCATCATCTCTATGCTAAATTTAGCAAGTGTGACTTTTTCCGAAGGCAAATACATTACTTGGGCCATGTCATATCTGAAGAAGGGGTAGCAGTAGACCCTGACAAGATTAGATGCATCAAGGAATGACCTACCCCATAGGATGTTTCAGATATCATATCCTTTATGGGTTTAACAGGATACTATAGGAGGTTTGTAAAAGGGTTTTCCAAGATTGGTTGTCCAATCACTACCCTCCAGAGGAAGGGGGTTAAATTCCTTTGGACACCGGAATGTGAAGAAAGGTTTTAGTCGCTAAAACACCTTCTGACCCATGCACCCATTCTAAAGATCGTCGATCCCAATAATGAATTCCTCGTGTGCACAGATGCCTGCAAGGAAGGACTCAAAGGAGTCCTTATGCAATAAGGAATCATAGTTTGCTACAAATCTCGAAAATTGAATGAGCATGAATTCAACTATTGGACCCATGATCTAGAGTTGGCCGCCATTGTACACACTTTGAAAATGTGGAGGCATTACCTCTTGGGTAGGAAATTTGTACTTATGACAGACCACCATGGATTGCGGCATTTGTTTGACCAACCAAAACACAATGCTAGACAAGCTAGGTGGATGGCCCTCCTTAGCGAGTTTGATTTCAAAATCAAACCTATCAAAGGAAAGGAAAATAAGGTGGTTGATGCCATTAGCATAAGTATGAAAACAATTCACTTGGCAACAGTGAGCACATGCGAGAAGAATGTCAGAGAAAGAGTCAGGAATACACAAGAAACATATGCATTCTTCCAGACCATGACCTCGTACAAGAACCCGTAGGGATAAAGTATGAAGGCTGCCAGATGCTAGGTGGAGGTCTATTGACTTACCAAAATAGGCTATATATTCCAAGTTGTGATGACTTGAAGAGGTTCATAATGAAAAAATTGCACAAGAGACCATACATCGGCCATCCAGGCTATCAGAAGATGGTCACGTCCACCAGGAAAAAATTCTATTGGCCTAGATTGAAGAAAGACATAGTTGAGTATTTAACTAAATGTCTAGAATGCTAGCAAGTTAAAGAAGAACACCACCACCTAGCAGGATTATTACAACCTCTACCAATCTCAGAATGGAAATGGGATACCATCTCCATGGATTTCATCACCGGATTACAAACATCGGCCAGGAAGAATGAGGCCATCATGGTAGTGGTGGATAAATTGAGCAAGTCTGCTCATTTTATTCTCGTCAAATCAACTTGCGAGGAAATAGATATTTCCAACATATTCATGAAGGAGATATTCAGACTACATGGCATGCCTAAGGAGATCGTGTCTAACAGAGACACAAAATTTACCTCAAACTTTTGGAAATGCTTGATGGATGGTCTGGAGACCAAATTATTGTTTAGCACAACCTATCATCCTCAAACCGATGGACACATGGAAAGAGTAAACCAAATATTAGAAGACATGCTAAGGACTCATGTAATGCATCAACCTAAAAAGTGGGAAGAATACCTGCCACTAGTGGAATTTGCCTACAACAACGACTACCAATAATCACTAAATATTAGCCATTTCGAGGTCCTCTATGGTAGGCCGTGCAACGCTCCAGTCATTTGGAGTAATCCCGTGAATAGAATTACGATTGGACTTGACATGTTGAAATAAATGGAACAACAAGTAATTCAGATAAAGAAAAATCTAAAAATTGCTCAGAATAGACAGAAAAGTTATGCCGACGGGAAGATAACTCCTAGAGAATTCAAGACGGTAGACCACGTCTATCTTAGAGTTAGGCCCAGGAAGAGTTCCCTAAGGACGGGAGCTTGTGCCAAGTTGGCACCTCAGTATTGTGGACCTTTTGAAGTTCTATATAGAGTGAGACCAATAGCCTATAGGCTAGCACTTCCTCCAACAATAAAAGCACATAATTTTTTCCATGTTTCATTGCTAAAGAAATATGTACATGATTCTAATCATATAATTGACTGGTCTGTGATCTAGGTGGAATCAGAGGGAGAATTCCTGCCAGAAATTCAATGCATACTAGACCGGAAGGAAACCCCACTCAGGAACCGAACCATTGCACAAGTCAAGATGCAGTGGAAACACTTTGACCTCCATGAGGCCACATGGGAAATTGAGGATTCCATGAGGCAGGCATACCCATTTTTGTTCACTTCTCTACATACAGGACATGTTAATATATAGAACATCGAGGACGATGTTTCTTTAAGGGGGAGGGAATTGTGACACCTTGTTTCCCCTAGTTTGTAAATATAACTATAAATGGCCAAAAGACTATGTAAAACTTCATATGTGTGAATATTGATTCGATGAAACTTTGTTTGAAAGGTAAACGAATGTGAACCTAATTATTTACTAAGAAAATGGACAAGGGTTGCATGACTAATGGAAGGGGGGTGTACTTAGAAACACCATGAATGCTATACGAAGAAAGGGTGAAGGGGACCAAGAATGGTTTCATTAACCTTCACCAAACCAGTTCTTACTGAATTTAATTGCTCAGGACCAAAGCCATCCTCTGACCCAAAAATGAATTACAGTTAGGCTGGTGGGTAAGAAATACCTCTAAGTATGAAAATATATTTGTCAAATGGCTATGTTATGCGTATGCTTCCAGCTCCTTGGGAACTCAAACTTCCCACTGATAAACTGTATGCCCATATTCACTCTGGAGGACTTCCCAGGCGTAATTCGTAACATGGTCGAGATAGGAAATATCATGTATATTTGAAACCATCTGTATGAAGAGAACACTTTCCCCTAACACCCCTTTCCATGTGAATTTCTAGACCCAAGTCTCTAACCCATTCAGGGTGAGATCTCAGGAAGATAGAGATATGAAAATACCGAAAGGGAAAGATTTTCCTTGTCCGAAGGATGGACAGATGATATCCATTCAGAAGGAGACAAGGGTTTTCATTGTCGTTGGATATGGGAAAGAGCATGGGATTTAACCCCTCTATCCCCTCACATCCACGATTTTGGAGTTCGCGTATCAGGAGGATTATGGGTTAATGTAACCCAAAAATTTCGAAACCTGAAATCATGAAGTAACGTGGGCTGTTGATCTATGGATCCTTTGAGACCCACCTTGGTCATTAGATCTGTGAGTTTAGAGTTCGCGCACAGGGAGATAATAGATCTCGTTCTTTAGATCTATGTGCAGAGGACCATCGCCGTGAGATCTCGAGGAAAGTTCACGAGGTCTAACCCTTTGAAAGTCCACAAGGGAGTGGACTTTTGTGAAGTCCCAAAGTTCCTAAGTTAATTGGAACCATCCATCATCTGAGGATAGGTGGCAGTAGATCCGGGAGTTTGAGGATTCATACCTTGGAATATTTGCAAGGAGCTGGGAGCCGCAGTAATCCTAATTGTCCATCGAGATAGGACATGTGGAGGGAGATCAACATTTCACTAACTCACAAATCGGGAAGGTCAAAGGTGGAGTTGTGAGAACTCATGAGGTATGAACTCGTGAGTTGATCTCAACCGCCAGATCGCGAGAGGAGTCGTGGTCATCGATTTGACGCAAGCAGAGTTTCGGGAATCAGGGGAAGGGAGATGGACTAATTTCCATCTTTGCAATATGCGAAGTCCCAAAAAGCTCAGAATCTTGGCCCCCAGGTGATAGCAAGGGGTCACATTGATGAGGATTAAGGGAGGAGCTAGCCCATGCTAGGCTCTAGTTTGGAAAGTTTAATTTTGGGAGTCGGGGGAACCAAGGTTGGCTTGCATGAAAATGTCCAACATGCAAATTCACAAAGAGAAAGCTAAAATCCCCGCTAGCTCGTGAGTTAGACGAGATTTATGCCATATGGTGGAAGGGATGATGACTGGATCTTAATCCCAGGAGTGGAACATAGGGATGGTAAAACCAAGATGAATCTGCGTAGATGATGTGTGGTTCTTAGTTAGAGCATATCGAAGGATTCAGGAGGTTGTGAGATATAAACCAAGGGTTGGTTTAGCATCTAACCGTAGTCGCTAGAATACTATGGATACGTTTAAGGATGAGGCTCATTTCAGAGAGATGATTTGAGATGAGATAGTTGAAGGAGAACAAAAATAAAATGAGAATTTAGCGGCTTTACACTATAGAAACTCCTTTAGAAGGGTGGGCGTGTTACACAGAATGTACGTGTATCCTCTTGTCAGACGCAAATTTATCTCAGCATGGGCTTGTAGGAAAACTCATCCACTATGGTACCTTGGGATGGCAGTTATGTCTCCATGGCCAGACCCTCCACACCTTCTATTTATGGAGTGAGTCAAAGTTTCAACCAGCACTCCTTTTTCATTAACTGATCCTTCATCGATATCAGGATGAGGCTTAATGCCTAGGGGGATGCCACGCACTGCTCTCGGATTTGATACTATATAAGAATGTGATTGCAGGGCCTTCAAAGGCAATTTGGATCCACACCTCTTTTGAGCCCACAATTCACCACCTTCCACCACATAGCTCTTTTACTATACCATGGTTTTAATTGCAGGACCGCTCAATAATTTTATCATTCAGGCATGTTGCGTCCCTGCAATAAAACATGGTCATTGATTTGTTCGTGATCTGTGATCTTGGCACACCTGCTACATTAGCAAAACCATTAAGGTTTATCCTCTTGCCAACTTTAGGGTTATTCTAACTGCGCTTGGAGATGGCACTACTTTTGGTGCTGAACAAGAAGACTTCCCAAAGGATGATCTGACATGGTGGTCTGATGTCACTAAGCTGATGTGTCATGAAAAGAGAGGTGACATGTGTAACTTGGAAACAAGCATATGATATGTCGAAAGGTGACTGGGCTGAGTGCCACGTGTCATCGCCAGATGGATGCCAGGTGTCATGAATGACGAGAGAACCACATATCTAAATTGATGACTTCCACGTACTTTGGCACTTCAGAGCTCAGGGGTGAAGGACATGCGGAAGGCATTTGTTAACTCCAGGAGAAAACATTCTAGATGAAAACGAGAGGAAGGAGGTTGAAACTCCTCAAGCTAGGAGTCCTGAAGCAAACTACCACCAATAGATTTGGATGGACATGCGACAACAATCTGTGGACGTCAGGAGAAAATTATTTGGATGAAGGTGAGAGGGGAGGAGATAAAACTCCCAAAGTCCAGATTCCCGAAGTAAATATTAACCATCTAATGGAGAAGGACACGTATCGCATGATCTACAACTTCAGGAAAAATCACTTAAAAGGAAAATTGGGAGTGGGGAAGCTGAAACTCCCGAAGCTCGAACTCCCAAAGTAAATCAGGACCATCCGATCTGAAAGGACGCATGGCACTTGATCTGTGACTTCAGGAAAAAGAACTTCGAAGGAAATTGGGAATGGGGAAGTTGAAACTCCCGAAGCCTGAACTCTCGAAGTAAATCACGACCGTTCGATCTGAAAGGAGCATGGAGCTTGATCTGTGACTTCAGGCAAAAGCACTTTGGAGGAAATTGGGAGTGGGGAAGCCTAAACTCCCGAAACCTGAACTATTGAAGTAAATCACGACTGTCCAATCTGAAAGGATGCTTGTTTCTTGATTTGTGGCTTCGGGAAAAAGCACTTTGGATGAAATTGGGAGTGGGGAAGTCAAAACTCCCGAAGCCCGAACTCTCGAAGTAAATCATGACCGTCCAATCAGGAAGGACACGTGGCACTTGATATGGAACTTTGGGGCTTCCACCTAGTCTTTAAACCTCTCGCAACTTTGACACTCCAAAAGAGTGAGAATCTTTGATCTGCAATACTCCTGGGATCTTCGTCATTGAAAATTGAAACTTTCTGCTTGGTTGTTTTGAGCCCGCAATAGACCACTTTGAGTGCTGCACCTTTTGCCCATTGCTTCTTCATGTGTAAATAAGGACTTGGATGACTTGATGTGGGCTCAGGAAACAAAATGACTAGTAATTCGAGACAAAATGATGATGATTTTGCGTTCTTCTTAAAGAAAAATAGAAAATCTTCGGGTTGGGACTTGGTCGGGCAAGACACCAAGGGAAACTAGGTAGTCAACAAAGGGGGAAAATGACTTTATCAGGCAGAGGGAAAGATCCTAGGATCTGGTGGTGGTGAAGAGAGAGAGAGATGAGATGAGGGTACAAACATAGGTATTAACAAAAATCACATACGACCCTTGAAAATGTCATGTGATAACAGGATGAACAGAGATTCCAGAAATGGCTCGCAAAGGTGCTCTCCTTGATGGATTCCCTGCATAAAAATGGATTTGTCTCAAAATTCCTTCAGCATAAACATGTTCTGAACCTCTTTCCATGGCTTTAAGAACCTATGGTTTTTATAGGCCTGAAGTTTGTAAACATCTCCCAACTTTCCCCCAAGATCTGGCCTCAAAAAGGGCCCAATATCCCCCAAAAGTGACCCCAATCCCATAAAATTGTTGAATAAATCATTTAAAATATTTATAATAAAGTTAAATAACCCACAATTGAGAAATATCAGGGTGCAACCCCCTTTCTCAGTGGCTTCTAGTCACATGTCACGCTCCATGTGGTCTTGGGTTAAGTCCTGGTGCATTGGCCCACTAACTACTCTGCTCCTGGTCATGTGGTGCATCAATAGGACCTCAGGCTAGTATACACGTACCCCAAATTCTGTTGTAGCCCCGATATTTTGGCCCATGGTCTATCTCCCTAGTTAGTGGTCTAGCTCGATTGACCGAGTGCTAAACCCTTTAAGCGCTAACAGTTGGAAGTTACACATATATTCACACCATATGTTAGATCCAGGTCATATGAAATGTAATGAGAACCGGGGGCTAGCTCCATATATTCATGCCAACACAAAACCAACAGTCATATAGTGTAGTTACATGTGACTGTCAATTCGAGGGCTTGTAGCTTTAACAAATTCACACCATTTGTTAAGGCTTGGGCCTTGGTTATATTACGGTGGTTGTATGTTTTACATTAGGGCTACGGATAGGCCGCAACCTTTATTCTGCCCAATGAAATATACAAACATACATATAAACTATTTCGATATAGGTTAAGACCCACTAGGTAGGTGGGTTGGTATCCTAGCCTACGCCCAAGACATTCCCCCACACTGGAGGTCATGCGGTCGACTCCGGTGGAGTCCAAAATTTTTTTCCCATAACATTAACCAATGAATGGGTTCCACGTGGAAGACTAGGACTAGGCCATATGGAATTGTACCATACACCAACAATACTTCTATGTGTCAACACTCGATTCGTGCACATCTTCCAGCCACGTGTCTGCCATGTCACATGCCATTGTACGTGCCACGTTTTTCACATGTCGTACGGACGTGCCATGTGTCACCCTTGTAATGGCAGCATGTGTCACTCCCTGATTGGTCCACCTATACCTATCATCATCAACATCCACTATACCTTTCCACGTTATTTGTACAAGCGTACGACCTATATAGTCAACTGCCACATGGCACTGTATGGACTGTACAGTCAACATTTTTTTTGCCTGTTTAACCAAATAAACAGACCATGATATCTTGGTCATATGATGTCTATTTGATCTCGTTCAAGCTACGTTGAGTTCGTATTGATGAGGCCTACACATATGTCCATTTTGAAGCCATTCTGAAAACTTTTATTTTTAGGCCTTCCTAGACCCATTTTGGTCCTGATATCCAATTCTGAATCAATCAAGTAGAGTCTTAAGTTGGAGAAAATTCCTCCTTCATGTAATGCAAATGTAGACTCCATATAATTCCAGGGACCTAAAAGCATAAATAATAACATCTAAGTTTGACGAGCAGTAGAGAAGAGTAGTAAAATATTAAGCATCGATGATGAGCATTCTAGCAGTTGATAAAGGAATTCAAGAAAGAGACATCAGATGATGCGAAACAAACATGAGAGTTGAAAATCAAATATGATGACAAAATAATGACTGGATTGATTAAACCCCATGATACAAAATTTGTATAATAGTTCCTAAGTTGTGACCTCAAAATCCAAAAGGATGAGAAATGGTAGATTGCTAGAGTGCAGAGTAAGACGCTCACATGGGAAGATGATCCATCCTTCTACAAGTGTTGTGCAGGTGAAAGATGATACCATTATGATCCACTCAACACTCTGATGGCACTAGAAAGAAAGGTGTAACAATTGGATCAATAGGACCATTGTTGGGTGGGAGAAAAGAGTTGCGAGACTCATTGAATGCACATGTCACTACCAGATTGAAGACAAAGGCCAAAGAGTAATAGGTCATTAGTTATATGCACACTTTCTCAGGATGATCAATGATTTGAGTGTGGGGGAGATGTTGAGGGGAGCTCTTAGGCCTAATAGTCATCACATACATGTATTATTAGAAATTAGACATAGAGTGGATAAATTCGAGTATATATGTGTGTGTGTGTGTGTGTGTGTGTAATAAAGAATAAAAAAAAACTAAAGAATGATTAGTTGGAGCAGGTGCAATCGCTCCAACCATTTACCTATTGTATAAATAACCCTAAAGGAGGAATGAGAAAGTGGTTGGATATCCTTCTCCACATTTATCTCCTTATTTATTGGGATAATGTGTGTGTCTTGATGTGTTTAATGTGTCTCTCTTGAATGCCTTCCCTAATTTATGAGACTACAACAACATCCCTCTAAAATAAATGCAAGTAGAAGATGCATCCATATTTTCTCACAAGAAAAAGACTGAAATGGTGTTGATCAATTCAGAGAACTTTAAATGAGTATTGCATTCAAAACTGAAAAGAATTTGATGGACATACTCTAAAAATGTCAAACTCATAAATCCCAAAGTCTGTGAATTCAATAAAGTTACACCCAAAAGTAGTTCTCTATGGAGTTTAATACATATAGATATTACACAACATTTAAGTAAACCAATTGACTAATGCTTATAAATGAAGTTTTCCAAATATAAGGACTAAACCTCTATGAATCATTTAGAAAATCCTCACTTACATTAATAGCCACATATATGTCTGTAAAATACTCCTATTGATATTTTTAGGAAGAGACTTGGAAAAATAAAAATAAATAAGACTCAAAAACTCAGGCTT
>JASDQU010586846.1:12864-29643 GCA_032191745.1 Picea mariana | reverse complement strand
TTTAGGAAGAGACTTGGAAGAATAAAAATAAATAAGACTCAAAAACTCAGGCTTATGCTTGATATGTGATATACAAACATAAATATTTGAGAGTTTAGTTGTGTAGAAGAAGAAGAACCAAGAAAATGGAGATCTATATTTGTAGATGAAAAGTTGGTGGTGTATTGAATGATGAACACTGCTACTAACCTCTCTTAATGATCTAAACTTCTAACCCTTTCTTTGATGGTGCTCTAATTTGTTTTAAAATATGTTCTCAATGCTTCTTGAAGTAGTTAGGGTTTTCATTCTTCTAGAATTTTCCACATGATACTTATTTTTTTACTTAATGATTTATTAAATTATAATTAATTAAATTAAGTAATTGGAATTCTTTCCTCCATATGGGACCCACTTCTTCATTTAATAAAGTTATTTAATAAACTTTTATTTCCAAAATTTATAACTGGTCGTTTAAAAAAACGTGGACCATGTTTTAAAGTTGTTATCATTATAAGTGCATTATCATCCATGGAAACCATTCTAGGAACAATATTCATCATTCGATATTTCTAACAAGTATTCTTGAGAAAACAATTGGTGTTTTGGATCTCAAGTTATATCCCTGGGAAGTCAAAGTTCTAAACAGATTTATCAGCAAGTTGTGAAAACAAAGTTGACTGATATTTTAATTTATGGGAGAATTATGACCAAATTTAGCCATTAACACCTATCCCATTGTCTTCCTTGTCAAATTACCTTTCCAACAAGGTATCATTTTCCCCATACAAATGTTTGGATCATGTGTTATAAGTTTTGGAAGATCACCTCTTAACATCCGTCGATCTAGTTCATGGATCAATCTTAGCCTTCGATTCAAGTCCTCCCTATTTAGTCCCACATGAATTGTGGTGGTAGATAATTTAGTGTTTATAATGTAAATCCTTTCCATATCATTCATGTGAAGTAAAGGATATTATGGAGTTCTTAGTGTAGCTCTTCATGCCTTAGAAAAATTAATATCTTGATAATATTTTGGTCACCCAGTCACTACACAATAATCACCTAGTCAACCTGTGAATGTTTTACATGTCACATTCATGTGTCACCCAGGTTAGGTCCACCTCACTGCCACATGTCACCAAGATATATGTCTATGTCACTACCACATCTCACCCAGAGATATGTCCATGTCACTGCCACATGTACCAATATGATAAGTCCAAAAAAGGGGGAAGAAACTTAGGATAGGAAATACTATTAAAAAATTAAATGTAGGGATTGTGGAGTTATGATAATGCGGAGGTTAAGGAGGTAGGTTAGGGGATACAAATTGGTAAAAATGACTAATTATGAGGTGAAAAAGTGGGAATGGAGAGTGAAATATGGTAAAGGTGGGATTGTGGGTATGTGGACATGTAGGAGTGAAGACACGGGAAAAAAGGTAAATGGGATAATCAGTCATCTCGCATCCACATCTAATAATAATAATAAAAAAACTAAGTATGAAAAGGTAAAAAGTGCATTTTGGAGGAAGCAGAGGTAAGAGGTGCAATTTGTGGGTAGTGCAGTTGCGGGTCTATGGACCTAGGGACATGCAAGTTTGGGAAATGTACTCCCATATTATTACTCCCGCATCGTTTGGAAAAAATGACTAGTGTAAGAAGAGAAAATCATGGTAAGTCATAAAAAATGACTAAGTGTTGGGGAGGTAAGTAGTAGGGTTACATGAGTCATAGAATTACGTGAAAATAAGAAAATGGAAATGAATTATGAAATATGGGAAAAGGAGAATGGAAAAATGGAAAAAGGAAAATGTAAATGAAATATGAAAATGAAATAAAAAATGGAAATGAATTGTGAAAATGAACTAGAAATGGAAATGAATTATGGGAAAATGGACAGTTAAATTTTCTTTAGAACTTTTCAAGTTTGAAAAAACAATCTTGGTCTCTATTGGATGCATGAAACACATCAACATGGCCATATTTGTTGTTGTATATCCTATCATTATGATTATTGGGAGAACATCATTTTGAGGCATTTTTACACACAATGAGGCATCGTTAGACTTGTGAGATATCATATTGGCATAATATTCTTGTTCCTCCAACTGTGGTTATATCCCTCTAGTCATCATTAAGAGGGAATGTTAGGATGTGTTAATGATTTCCTAATGGTATCATGTACATACCTATGGTATTTTGTAAAGTTATTCTTAAATAACTATTTGTTGATTAATTGGGTTGGTTGTCATTGATGTCAACCCTTGAAGAAATTCTCGTAGCGAATTCCAGTAGCACAAAGGTTTGGGTAATGGACCCAATTTTGTTTGATGGATAATGGTATGAGTTTTGATATATTTGTAGGTAATAATATTCTAGATGGATAGTACATGTCATGTCATTTCTGGTGGTATGTGGAACATCACATAACTCCTCACGGTTAGAGAGTTATGGCCATGTGAAGTTGGAGAACCCTCATGAGTCATCTAGAAGCCCCAAAAGGTCAAAGTAGTAAAAGTGGTTTCAAAGAAGAAATTATTTAAATAATAAAGTGAAGTGATGAGTGTACTATAAGTTAAAGTGGATGCAAAATAAATTATTTAAATAATAAAGTTAATGTAGAACTTACTAACTATGGAAAGTGGTTAAGTTAAGTGAACAAGTGGTTAGAAGTGGGTTAACCCTAAAATGAGGAGAGTGGATTAATATGGTTAGAAGGTAACCCCTTGAGGAAGCTACATGAAATTATAAATAAGAGGCAAAGGTCTCTCATTTAATCACACTTGAACATATTGAATATCTATTATTGTGTAAGGCTTATTGCAAGTACTCATTGATATATCTGAAGTTGTGAAAGTCTGATGTAGCACAAAGGGTTGACAGCGAAAGTTTCAAAATTATAGAGAATACTAAAAAACCTAAGTTCTTAGGTGTATGAAGGCTAACAATTCAACAAGATGTGTACATACGCAATCTGACAGTGTATTAGGGTGCGTACATGAGGGTAAATCCATAGAAACTTGAGAATATGAAGATGTCAAGGCTTTATATTTTGAGAGAAAGTTCCTAGGAAGGTCTACAGTGATCAGATACATCATATCTATCCACTAGTTCAAAAGGTATGTCTTATTTCTATGATTAGTTTGATTTTGATGTATGCATGAGAAATGGTTATGGAGATATGAGGATTCTCCCTAGAGAGACTAGTGGCTGCATGGGATCTTATGTACAAGTCATATCTACAAAAATACAATGTTGGTATAATCAATGTTTATCATTGATACTTCTTGTTAGAGTTGAGGCACATATTTTATTTCTTGGCATATGGATAAGGGTTTTTTTGGTACATGGTTGAGAGCTTGTATTTGTGAAGTGGTTGATGTAACGAGAGGCTGAAAATGAAAATGGGTTAAGTATGGAAACGGTTAAATGTGGAAATGGTTAAGTATGAAGAATGGTGAGAAAGGAGAATAGAGTGGAAAGAAGGAAAAATGGCTAAGTATGGAGAAGCAAAATGTGGGAGAAAAATGACATATCTTGGGTATATGAGATCTATTTTAAATTCCATAAAGTGTCGAACAGAGCTGAGACATAGGGCTATTTAGTGAGAATATTGGCATATATATTTTACTTCACTTTACTATCATTTCCTTTCCTTATCTTTTTTTTTAAAACAAACCATATTTTTTAGCCTTTCATTATGAGGAACTGGAGAAACTAAGCTGATTGAAAATTTGTTGGGTCTTCACGATCAACAGTTAAATATTCTTTAGAACTTTTCAAGTTTGAAAAAAAACTCTTGGTCTCTATTGGATGCATGAAAACACATCAACATGGCCACATTTATTGTTCTATATCTTATCATTATGATTATTGGGAGAACATCATTTTGAGGCATTTTTACACATAATGAGGCATAGTTAGACTTGTGAAATGTCATATTGGCATAATATTCTTCTTCCTCCAACTGTGGTTCTATCCCTCTATTCATCATTAAGAGGGAATGTTAGGATGTGTTAATGATTGCTTAATGGTATCATGTATATGCCTATGGTATTTTGTAAAGTTATTCTTAAATAAATATCTGTTGATTAATTGGGTTGGTTGTCATTGATGCCAACCCTTGAAGAAAGTACGGTAGAAAATTCCAGTAGCACAAAGGTTTGGGTAATGGACCCAATTTTGTTTGATGGATAATGGTATGAGTTTTTATATATTTGTAGGTAATATTATTCTATATGGATAGTACATGTCATGCCATTTATGGTGGTATGTGAAACATCACATAACTCCTCACAATTAGAGAGTTATGTCCATGTGAAGTTGGAGAACCCTCATGAGTCATCTAAAAGCCCCAAAATATCAAAGTAGTAAAATTGGTTTCAAAGAAGAAATTCTTTAAATAATAAAGTGAAGTGATGAGTGTACTATAATTCAAAGTGGATGAAAAAGAAATTATTTAAATAATAAAGTTAATGTAGAACTTACTAAATATGGAAAGTGGTTAAGTTAAGTGGACAAGTGGTTAGACGTGGGTTAACCCGAAAATAAGGAAAGTGGATTAAGATGGTTAGAAGGTAACCCCTTGAGGAAGCTACATGAAAGTATAAATAAGAGACAAAGGTCTCTCATTTAATCACACTTGAACATATTTAATATCTGTTATTGTGTAATGATTATTGTAGGTACTCATTGATATATCTGAAGTTGCGAAAGCCTGAGGTAGCACGAAGGGTTGACAGTAAAAGTTTTGGAATTATAGAGAATACTAAAAAAACCTAAGTCATGAGGTGTACGCAGGCTAACATTGCAACAGGATGCATACATACGCGGGTTGGCAGTGTATTAGGATTCATACATGAGGGTAAAGCCATAAAAACTTGAGAAGATGAAGATGCCAAGTCTTTAGATTCCGAGACCAATTTCCCAGGAAGGTCTATAATGATCAGATACATCAAATATATCCACTGGTTCAAAAGGTATGTCTTATTTCTATGAGTATTTGTATTTTGATGTATGCATGAGAAATGGTTATGGAGATTTGAGTATTCTCCCTAGAGAGACTAGTGCCTGCATGGGATCTTCTGTATAAGTCATATCTACATAAATACAGTGCTGGTATAATCAATATTTATCATTGATACTTCTTGTTAGAGTTGAGGCACATCTTGTATTCCTTGGAATATGGCTAAGGGTTTTTGTGGTACATGGTTGAGAGCTTGTATTTATGAAGTGGTTGATGTACTGAGAGGCTGAATATCATAAAGGGTTTGATGTATAAAACATGTGAGGGTGATTATACTTGTTTATGATTACACACACTTGTATGGCACATGACTAGAGTAATATAGATGTTTTGGAGTAAATATTATGTATGAAGATGCATGCATAGGGTACATTTACAGTCTGGAAATAGTGACAGGTTACAAATGTATGTGAAAGAAGTTGCAGAGGGTCAGAATTTTTCAAAAGAAAGAAAACCCTAGTTTTTAGAAGGTATACACAGGATGCATAACAAATAGTCTACGTACATACGCACGCTGTTGTATAGATAAGGCATGTACATATTCATGTTGCAGAACAACAGGTCGCGTATCTATTATATTTGTTTGATACATGTTCAGTTCAGGTACAGATTGATTACAGGGTAGTAGTACAGGTTGGATGCAGGTTAGTGGTATATTACAGTGGTATATCTTACAGTGATAGTGTGATAGTGGTTCCATCATTCTACTTCTATGTCAGGGCGGTTGGATGGGGCAAGGATAGGTGGTTGTAGCCACATTTTGGTTGTCATCAAAGAACATAGGGGGTTGTATCCTCCTTTTGGTTGTAGTTAGAGACTTCGGGGGTTGGAGCTTCCCTTAGGTTGTATCCTGAGAAACTAGGGGGTTGGAGCCTTCTTCTAGATGCATCTGAAAAAAAAAAGGGATTTGGTGCTTCCAATGAATGTAATTCTTAAAGACATATAAGAAAAATTATTCCGTGGTTTTCTCTTGCTTTGGGTTTCCACGTAAAAACATTGGTGTATTGTGTATGTGTATGATTTCTCATTTGTTCATTGTTTATTTATTCTACAAATATTGGATGATAATGCTACATTGATATAACAATTGCATTTTATGGTTAAAAATTATTAGATTTCTCTATTACTGATTCACCCCCCCTCTCAGTAATCCAAAAATTGGTATCAAAGTGGTTCCTTCAAAAATCGATTTAACCACTGGAAGGAGATCATGGATTATTCTGAGAATGGAGTACCATTGTTTAACGGTTAGAATGGTTTAAAGTATGAGATATGGAGTAGAAGCACATAAGTATTTTTACAAGAATAAGGGAATTATATTTGGCTATTAGTTGTTACAGGATATGATAGTTCAAAAGGGAAAAGACTACACCCAAGAAGGAATTGACGAAGAATAACAAAATAACAATGGATTTCATCTGGGAAGGATTACCTAATCTAGTAAGAGAAAATGTTGGTAAATGTTCATCAACCAAAGAACTTTGGGATAAGTTACATGACATATATTCTTCACCCATCATAGATTTAGAAAATGCCAAAGAAGATGAAGGTACATATCAAGAAGAAATATATTCACCATGTCAAACAAATTCAGAAGATGAAGAGTACATAATCAATAGAGGTATGTTGTTTTGCTTTAATTGTGAAAAACATAGACATATTGAAATAGAATGCCATGAAGGAAATGTGACATAAAAACTAATTGAAAAAGAAGACAATTATGAAGAAGAATTGATTAGTGCTTTAGATGAACTAAATAAAGAAAGAGAAGAAAACAAGGCATTCAAGAAATAATTGATGAAACAAAAGGAAAGTGTTCACATTTTTTAAGAATCCCAATAGGTCATCGAGAACTTAAGAAATCAACTAGAAGAAGCAAGAAATATCGAAGAAAATCTTGAATATCAGAAGTAGTATTTGGAAGCCAACATAGCAGGACAGAAAGAAGAAGAAGAAATGAGAGATAAGATATTGACAGATCATCTTAAGGAGAGAACTAACGATATAAACCTGCTTGAGGCATAGTTTTCTCAAGAAGAGAAAGGACTTAAAGAAGAAATGATCACATTAAAAATCCATCTTGAAGAAGAGAAAAGAACAGAAGAAGTTATGAAGTCTCAGGTAATGAAGAAAGAAGAGGAGGTTGAGAAGCTTTAAGAAGAACTTTTCACATTGAGAAGTAAAATTGTCAAGCTCAACAAGAAAGTTGAAGAGACAGAAACATCCACATCAGTTATAGAGAATGAAGAGAAGAACTCTAGGTTGCTAGAAAATAAGAATGGAGAAAATATAAAGAGTTATGTAGAAGTACTCAAAGGAAGGAATCATGGTAAACCATAATCTAAGAAAACTATTGAAGATACATCTTCAAGAAGACCATCCATGTTCAAGCCAAAAAGAAGCTTCAATCATCATCATGATCATTCAAGGCATAAATTAAAAAGGACTACACCACAAAGAAGATCATTCACTCCCAAGTATGCAAATTTCTTTTATGGACATTGTTTTTATTGTACTGATTTTGGACATAAGGTTGCAAATTGCAGAGATTATAATAGAAATGTTCAAGAAAGAAATGCCTATGTGGTCCCATGTAACATTGAATGTTACAAATGGCATAACCATTGACACATAGATAGCGATTGTAGAAGCATGATCGATACTTCCATGAAAGAGAACATTGATATCAAATATAATAAAGTATGGATAGGAAAACACGAAGAATGGGTGAACAAATACCATGTCCCAGAGATCGCAAGTTTGGAAATAAAACGAGATGAAGAAAATTCTACAGAGAAAAAGAAAGATTTCAGATACACAAAGGTTTGGAAAATAATTGAAATAAAATAAGGATAGGTAAATAAGGAACAAGTTCAAGAGATTGTACTTCAGCCATTGTAATGAAATATGAATCCTCATACAGAAATAAAGAATTCAGAGCTCAGAAAGATGATGAATCTACCAATGAAGATGATGATGAATACACATCAGAGCAGGAATTGTTCTGAACCATCCGACTTAGAGACTCCCAGGTAATATGAATATTAGACAGGGGGAGTCTATGTGATAACTGTGACAGACCAAAGAACCATCCTTTGATAAGCTTTCAGAGTTTGAGTAGACAGACCCAGAGCAATCAGTTAGCATAATTACAGTTTGATATATTAATCAGTCGTAGTAGTGAAGAATTCATGATAGTATAGTGATAAATGGGTCATCATTATGGACAATTGTGTGCTAGAGTCTTGGATAGCATGAAAATATATGGATTCATAAGAACACTTAGAAGGTTTGGAAAAATATATGACAGTGGACGAGAGCATGGATTCATAGATTGGTTCATAGAGTGGTTCATAGACAAAGGAACATTATCATAATGGACAATAATTATACAGGAAATGGATCGAACAATTCTAATGGATTCCAAATTGACATATATTTTTTGGACACATGCAGTGCATACAGTAGTTCACATTCAAAACAAATTAATGCTCAGAAACAACAATGACAAAAATCCCTACAAGCTATGGAAAGGAAGACCAGCAAATGTGAAGCACTTCATAGTATTTGGAAGCAAATGCTACATCAAAAGAGAAGATGGCAGAATGGGAAAGTTTGACTCTCGTGTGGAAAAAGGAGTACTTGTTGGTTACTCAAGTACAAGGAAAAAATACAAGTGTTACAATATGAGGTTGAACAAATTTTTGGAAAGCATCAATGTAACAATTGATGAAACAGGGGGACGAGAATTAAAGGAAGAAGAAAATGAATCAATGGAACAACTTTATGAAGAAGAAGCAAAATATGAAGAAGAAGTAGAAGGGGAATATGAAGAAGATCAGACATAAGTAGAAGAGGAAGTTCAACAAGTGCTTCCAAAGACACCTAGAAAACTGGTACAGAAGAATCATCCTTCAGATTAGATTATCGGAAACAAAGATGTAGGAGTTGAGAATACAAGAGGAATCCATTCACAAAAACAAATTCACATAGCACTCTTATCTACAATTGAACCAAATAGTTTTGAAGAGGCCAACAAGGATGAATTTTGGAATAATTCCATGGATTAAGAATTGGATAAAATAGAGAAGAATGAAACTTGGGATTTTGTTCCAATACCAAAGAATAAGAATGTGATTGGCACAAAGTGGGTTTTCAAAAATAAATTGAATGAACATGGACATGTTACAAATAAAAAATCTAGATTGGTATGTAAAGGATACACATCGGTTGACAGAATAGAATTTGAAGAGACATTTTCCCTTGTTACTAGAATTGAAGCAATCTGATTGCTCTTAGCTTATGCATGCTCCAAGAATATTAAAGTGTATCAGATGGATGCAAAATCAACTTTTATGAACATGGAACTTGAAGAACAAGTCTACATTGAACAACCAGAAGGATTTCAATTGTTAGAGAACACACATATGTCAAAGAAACCAAGGAATTTTTATTTCTCAAACTAAGTATATCAAAGAAATGCTAAAGAAGTTCAGAATGGAAGATTCCAAACCAATTAGCACTCCTATGCAAATCAATTGCAAGTTGAGAAAAAATGATGATTCAAAGTCTACAGACCAGAGACAATAAAGGTCAATGATTGGTAGCTTAATATATGTGACAACATCCAGACTAGATGTAATGCAGGAAGTTGGATAGGTGGCACTATTTCAAGCAACACCAAAGGAATCACACGTCTTAGAAGTGAAGAGGATTTTCAGATATCTCAAAGGAACAAAAGAGTTTGGATTATGGTATCTGAAAGGAAAGGATTTATAACTTATTTCCTAAATAGATGTAGATTGGGCAGGTCGTATTGATGAGCAACGAAGCACCAATGGATCAACGTTCTACTTGGGTGAGTGTTTAGTATCTTTGTTAAGTAAGAAACAATCATCAATATCTTTATCTACAACCAAAGTAGAGTATATTGCAACAAAAGGATGTTGTACATAGGTTCTATGGATGCAAAAAAAATGTGACAAATATACAGGTTGAGTATGATGAGCCCATTCCAATCTATTGTGATAATACAAGCGTCATCAGTATCTCAAAGAAGCTGGTGATGCACTCCAAGACGAAGAACATTCCAATCAAGTATCACTTTCTACGAGAATAGGTTGGAGAGAAGAACATCAAAGTTGAATATGTGGGCACAGAAGAACACGTGGAAAACATATTTACAAAACTGCTTCCATGAGAAGCCTTTGATTATCTTTGCCAGAGACTTGGAGTAATTTATACTCCAAAATGAATGTGTTTGAATGATTATCTTATATGTCTTAGATTTACTCGAGGAAGCACCATAAAGAGGACAGTTCAGGTTGGGAGATCAATTTTAGGAAGATTTCAGTTAGGGGGAGTATCCCCAAGGATAGTTCAGTTAGGGGGAGCAGCCTCAGATGGAAAGATACCTTTTCCATTGATGACAAAGGGGGAGATATTTATCAAATGCATGATAGAAATTCTTGGAGAAATAGAACATAGGCATGGTTCCAGGGGGAGTGATGGTCACAGGCAGAGCATGAGTGATATGACTTCAGTATTGCATCATAATGTTTCCATCAATGCCAAAGGGGGATATTATTGATTAATTGGGTTGGTTGTCATTGATGTCAACCCTTGAAGAAAGTTTGGTGGCAAATTTTGGTAGCACAAAGGTTTGGGTAATGGAACTAATTTTGTTTTATGGATAACAATATGAACTTTGATATATTTGTAGGTAATACTATTCTATATGGATAGTACAAGTAATTCCATTTTCGGTGGTATGTGGAACACCACATAAATCCTCACGGTTAGAGAGTTATGTCCATGTGAAGTTGGAGAACCCTCACGACTCATCTAGAAGCCCTAAAAGGTCAAAGTAGTCAAAGTGTTTGCAAAGAAGAAATTATTTAAATAATAAAGTGAAGTAAGTCAAAGTGGATGAAAAAGAAATTACTTAAATAATAAAGGTAATGGATAACTTACTAATTATGGAAAGTGGTTAAGTTACGTGGAAAAGTGGTTAGAAGTGGGTTAACCCTAAAATAAGGAAAGTGTGTTAAGATGGTTAGAAAGTAATCCATTGAGGAAGCTACATGAAAGTATAAATAAGAGGAAAAGGTCTCTCATTTAATCACACTTGAACATATTGAATATCTATTATTGTGTAAGGCTTATTGCAAGTACTCATTGACATATATGAAAATGCGAAAGTTTGAGTTAGCACAAAGGGTTGACAACAAAAGTTTCAGAATTATAGAGAATACTAAAAATCCTAAGTTCTTAGGTGTATGCGGGCTAACAATGAAACAAGGTGCGTACATATGCAGTCTGACAGTGTATTAGGGTGTGTACATGAGGGTAAAGCCATAGAAACTTGAGAATATGAAGATGTCAAGTCTTTAGATTATGAGAGCAAGTTCCTAGGAAGGTCTACAGTGATCAGATACATCAGATCTATCCACTGGTTCAAAAGGTATTTATTATTTCTATGAGTAGTTTGATTTTTATGTATGCATGAGAAATGGTTATCGATATTTGAGGATTCTCCCTAGAGAGACTAGTGGATGCATGGGATCTTCTGTACAAGTCATATCTACAAAAACACAATGTTGATATAATCAATGTTTATCATTGATACTTCTTGTTAGAGTTGAGGCACATCTTGTATTTCTTGGCATATGTATAAGGGTTTTTGTGGTACATGGTTGAGAGATTGTATTTCTGAAGTGGTTAATGTAATGAGAGGTTGAATATCATAAAGGGTTTGATGTCTAGATCATGTGACAGTGATTAGACCTTTTTATGATTACACACACTTGTATGTCACATGACTAGAGTGATATAGATACTTTGGGGTAAATATTATGTATGACGATGCATGCACAGGGTACAATTACAGTCTGGATACAGTGATAGGTTGCAGATCTATGTGAAAGAAGTTGCATAGGGTTAGAAGTTTTCAAAAGAAATAAAACCCTAGTTTTCAAAAGGTATACATAGGATGCATAACAGATAGGTCACGTACATATGCAGGTTGTTGTATAAATAATGTGCGTACATACACATGTTGTAGAACTACAGGCCGTGTATATGTTATATTTGTTTGATACATGTTCAGTTTAGGTACAAATTGATTACACAACAATATTACAGGTTGGTTGTAGGTCAATGGTACATGTTATTACAGTGGTATATCTCACAGTGATAGTGTGATAGTGGTTCTAGCATTATACTTCTACGTCATGGTGGTTGGATGGGGAAAGGACATGTGGTTGTATCCACCTTCCGGTTGTAACCGGAGAACATAGGGGGTTGTATCCTCCTTCTAGTTGTAGCTAGAGAATTGGGGATTTGGAGCTCCCCTTAGGTTGTAGCCCGAGAAACTAGGGGTTGGAGCCTCTTTCCAGTTGTAGTTGGAAAACAAAGGAATTTGGTTCTTCCAATGAATGTAATTCTTAAAGACATATAAGAAAAATAATTATGCGGTTTTCTCCCTCTTTGGGTTTCCATGTAAAAACATTGGTGTATTGTGTATGTGTATGATTTCTCATTTGTTCATTGTTTATTTATTCTGCAACTATTGGATGGTAATGCTACATTGATATAAAACTTGCATTTTATGGTTAAAAAGGATTATATTCCTCTGTTACTAATTCACCCCCCCTCTCAGTAATCCAACACTATCTGTCTTGTAAAAAGCGTTTATCCCACATCCATCATGGGGGTTTTTCTCCTTTCACTCTTTCAGATATAATCAAGGTGAAGGAGTCCCTTTAGGTGAGAAAGAGGAGAAATGTAGTGTGAGGTAATGCATATGTGGTGATTCCCAAGCATTGTTATATTGGAGAGTTTGTTTGGAGAATAGAAGATCAAATTCTGTGGATTTTTCCCCACATTGGTGTTTTACCACATAAACTCTTGTCTCTCTTGTTTCTTGCATTTTGATTTATTGATTTATCTAATGATTTGCATAGAATATTAGACTGGTTATGTTCTTGTTTTATTTTGTTGCATATGTTTCTAATCTAATAGTTAGATATTAGTACATTAGGTAAGAAATGATAATGAAGTCTTAAACTATAGAAAAGTTGGTAAACACAAGGATTAAAATGCTAAAAAATTTTTTTTACCATTCCATTTTAAATTTTACCCAAATTGTGCATTTTGTGAAGAAAAAAACCTCAAACTTCGATGAAGGATTGCTGGAGCATCACCTATCAAAATTACGCGCCATTTGTATTAGGTAAGAACTTGAGTCTTTCTCTTGAATTTCAACCATTCATTTTTATTTTTATTTTGGTCAAAATATGATTTTGGAAATCTCTTCTAAATACACGGGCTACACATATGCACATTTCCCACTCATGGGGCATGTATGAAATGTCATATATGTCCTTGTGCTTGAGTATATATATCCTCAATCTAGGTTGCATATACACCCATGAGGTTGCAAACAATTAATTCTAACATCAAATTTTGGTGTTCTGATAAAGGATGGTGATAATTTAGAGAGAAAGATAACATGAAGAGATAAAAAACCAATTGATTGAATACTTGGAGGAAATCAATTCACTTTGAAGGTGCAATCTATTTTAAATTTTCCAAGCTCTAAATATAAAGGTGAAAAAGAAAATCCTTTAGATGTTGGTCAGCTATTGGAGTCCATATCATGATGCTTTCATGTTGGATGTCCAACCTCTAAATATAGAGGTTGAGGATATTTAATTCATAAAAGGTCTATTCCTACATGGTGAGATGGTGAATATGAAAAGTAAAGGAAGAAGAGGGATGACCATAGATGAGTACATTGCCACCTACTATGTTGTGGGTACTCAGAAATTTGGTACCCAAACACTTATAAAAATATTAAATAATTAGAATAAACATCATACTATTTATCATAGTTCAGGTGGTTGATTCAACATGTTTTCATTAGGAAACACATTTGTATATGTTTTACGAAGTATAATTATTATGACCAACTATGATTGATTGGTGCACAACACTATTGGCCTTAATGAAAACACAACTGAAAAATTGTAAGATGGGAAAAATGAAGATATTTGACAATGGAAGCATATTTCGGTCCTCTTACTTTGAGTTCATTCTAGCACTAATTCCATGGGTGTCACTCAACCTAGTGCATATCTAATACGCTCAGATGATATGCTAGTCTGACTTTACGTATATATTGGGAGGTGGGCATGCCACCAATAATTTTAATGATGAATTCCTTTACTATTGGTCCTAGAAAATCATTTCCATTGATGTATATCCATACAAATGAATGAACTTCTAGATATATGAATATCTACCCCTACCTCTTGATGTTTCCTGGGGTGATATAGGTATGTATTTTTATTTTATGTTATTTAATTTCTATATTTTTTTACTTTAAGCAAACTCAAGAGACAACCAAAAAATTATTTTTGGCATGGACCACATCTAAAAAAACATTATAAATGTACATATGTTGGACCAGTTCAACTGGAGGGTTACCCTAGACATAACAATTCAGGATGAGACAAAGACCATCCTAGGAGGGATTTAAATACAATTCTGCAAAATGTGACAAGGAACTTAGAAGGAATCACCCACTAAGTGTTTATGGCACATATCGAGGACCTACTAGAGTGGATGTAGTAGTAGGAAGTAGGGGTACCCTAGGCATGGGTTTGACTCTTCCAACGTCTAGTGAATTACATGGTTTTTTATCACGAGACCCATGTAGGGGAAGGGACTTCGACCTATATTTCCATATGTATTTTTGTATTAATATCTTTTTATATGTATATCGGGGGCATGGAGCCCATTTTTGTATGTTATAGATCATATTTTTTGTACTTGATGGAATTGAAGTAATATATACAAAGTTTTATCATATTTTAATTATATATGTGAATGTTCTTGAATTGATTCTATTTACACACATGATTCTAACTCATAAATGAAAAATATGCCAATCCAATACGTAATTAGCTAAAGCATCAGTAACGATATTATAACTTAGAGAAACGTGTATGTAAGTAATGAATTCAAACAAAAATTCTATAATTCATACTCATATGAATTGTTGAAGAAGAGTAGATTTACAGACACTATACTCTCCATTCAACTGATACACTACCAACTATGAATCCATACTAACTTCTAAATATTAAATTCCATGAGAAATTTCTTCCACGGGGAGTTATATTATGACAATATACTTGGCCACATTATTGGTTGCAGGCCCGAGACAAACACCTCTTGAAGACACTAGTTGGACCATGGGTGAATAAATCACCCAAGCAATAGAAGAAAGGTTTCGAGGGTGACAACTAGCACCATCAACAAATCCTATGAACACCGATGGATCCATCGACATCTTCTAAATAGGCCTAAATCATGATAAGAAAAAAATAAAGAAAATAAAACTAATTGTTGACAAGCCCAAATGGCCTATCAAGAAGGTAAGGGATAATGCCCAATTCCAAGTCTCAAATCAGACCTACTCTCATTTGGGGTAGCGTTTCTGACCAATATGTGGGCTTGGTCGCTACTAAGAATTAAAATAATAAAAATGGAAAGAAAACACATTGTCCCCCCAAAGAATTCTAATTAACTCTAAATCTAATATAAAATGAAAGAAAAAGTTAACTAATCTAACTAATTATAACCTATCCTGCAAGAAAAAAACTAATTGAATTAATACAATATGAGATAAGATTATTAATAGCGGAAGTAATTCATGTCAATCAACAATGTATTAAAAAATGAAATTGTAGACAATATTTGTAACTCCATCTCTATATTCATCATAAATTATAATAGTATGAGTAATCCCAAACACAACATATAGAAATAATTCATATGAAAAGCATCCAAAAAAACCTACAACAAACATATCAGTAGAGAAGTCCATAACACATTTGATAATTGTTATGATCTAAAATTTCTTCTTCTCTTTATATGTATGGAAATATAAATATTATCCTTCTATACAATGGGAAAAAGTCCCTTCTTACATTCAATGGTATTCCTTTTATAAAACAAATAAGACCTTGTTATCACTCCATAATTTCCCTTGGCTATCAGAGGAAAACTACAGAGGTAACCACAAACCAACTTACATGATGGAAGCTAGCCCTTCCAACTCTAGAGAGGGATCTCTCTTTCAAATCAGTCACTAAAAGGACCGATTTGTCTAACGCTTGGTGGATAGATCTCTAGATCAAGATAAATTTTAGGAAATGGATTTTGAGTCTTAGGTAGTAGGTTTATAGGATTCATTTCATGCCACACCCCATAGAAAAATTTTCTAGATTATGTTCAAGGTGATTTTAGACAGGTTCATTTGGGTGATGATGCACCATACAAAATCACAAAATCGGAAAGGTAAAAAAAAAAAAGGAATGGAAACCAGTGGTTGTTGAACGAGGTAAGATATGTTCCAGATCTAAGGAAAAATCTTATTTCAACAAGGTAGTTGGAAAGTGAAGGTTGTATATCCATATTTATAGATAAGGTGTGGAAGGTCACCAAACGATCACTAGTGATAGCAAAAGGAGAGAAGGTAGGTACATTGTATTTATGTACTAATAATACTCACTCTTCTATCTCCTTAGATTCTACAGGATTGGATACAACATTGTGGCATCATAGGCTTGGATACATGAGTGAGAAGGGGATGCAGATACTTAACAAAAGAAATTTGTTGCCAGATCTTAAAAAAATTGATTTGGATTTCTGTGAGCATTGTGTTTATGGAAAACAAAAGAGAGTCATATTTCTTGTAGT
>JASDQU010586845.1:77695-89297 GCA_032191745.1 Picea mariana | reverse complement strand
CATTTATGTGGGTATAAGGAGGTTTCCCCCTCAAAGAGGCTTATTATTTGAACTTCTCTCTTTTTCAAGGCGTTGAGTACTTATTTTGAGGTTTTTCTATGCTATATTGATATTTGGTTCTTAACACATGCACATGAAATGTCTTTTCCTAATCTGGGAATACTAGTATTGGTGCAGTTACCATATTCTATTTTAGAGTGTCCAATTCTCGCTAAGAGTCCTCATTCCACTGAAAATTGCTATATTTTTTCAAAATTTTCTCCATCAGAGTAGTAATCTGTGCATACCCTTTTATGAATTTCTTGTAGTATCCCATGTGTTCCAATGTTTCTCTTAACTGACATACTAAGTTTGGTAGTGGTAGATTAACAATTACTGCAATCTTGACAGGATCTACTAGCCAACCTTGTTTACACACTATATGGCCCAATATTATCTGAAAGGGTGTTCCAAAGATGCACTTCTTGATGTTTAGATATATTTGACATTGCTAGCATATTTCTAACATCAACCTCAACACCTCTACATGGTATTTCAACAAACTGTAGACTATCTAATCATCCAGATATACCTATAGAAACTAGTGGATGAATTCTTTGAATGAAGCTATGACTACTCTAGAAACTATTGTTGGTGCATTCTTCAGTCCAAATGGCATGACTGTGTACTAGTAGGACCCCCATTTTGTGGAAAAAGTGGTCTTGTACCTTTCTCCTAGGTATTTCTTGATTTGATGGTAGCCTAAGAATCCATTGGTCAATGAGTAAGCTTCTTGGCCTCCTACATTCTCCAACACCTCATCTGTGATAGGGGTAGGGAAAGGGTCGTGTAGGAAATCATCATTAAAATTCCTTAGATCGACACATATCCTTATCCCTCCATACTTCTTCTCCTAAACTACCATAGCGATTACCCATTCAGATTCCTCCACTAGTTCTATGATTCCAACTTCCAACATCCTGTCAATTTCTGCTTTCACTTTTTTCTTATATATTGGATTTAGTCTATAGGGTGTTTGTCTGATCGGTCTTGCCTTAGGTCTAAGAGGTATCTTCATTTCACCTAGCTCTCCTGCTATTCCCTTCATTTCCATGAACGTTGTTTGGAACAAGTCATTATACTCGCACAGTAGGTTTGTTATGCTTTCTACTATTTTTTCATCCCAGTAGTCTCCAATGAGGAGAAGGAGCATGTGGCGAATTCTCAGGAATGCAAATACTATTGGGACTCCCAGCCCAGGGGGGTGAAAAAAAACATGAGTGTCAAAGTGCCAGAGGGGACTATAATTGGGACAACTCATGTGGGAGAGAGTGCTATCGGTTGTTAGTACTGAAATGAAACAGAGGTGTGAGTACTGCAGAGCTGGATGGGGGGACCTTAGAGGAAAATATCAGAGGGTGTGACTAGGAGATGCAATTGATATTCAGATGGAATGAGTACATGCCAGTGTCGATGATATACCTGGAGGGGCAGTGTTGATGCGTTGATGACCAAGTACTTGCACTCATAAAAATTGAATACCCGACGTGAACAATATTTGAAGATAAAGAACCTGTAATAGTTATTCAATAATTATGAATATAAGCATGCATACCTGGGCATGGTGTGAAAGAAAAAGGCTCCCCGGGGGCCAAGGATGGATGGTGTACTGTCGTTAGTGTCTTCCAAAATTGAGGTAGCGATGGGAAATGGTGGCTGTAATGGCCATACTCTGAACAAATAGCACATGTGAATGTGGTTTTCTACCTTTTTCTACCTATATTAGGGGATGTGGTGGTAGTACTAGGTGAACGGGCGGAAGCAATGAGTGGTGTCATTACCCGAGGGAGTTGAATTAAATTGTGTAACTTGGGGAGAGACAAGCATTTATTAGTGGGGTGTCCTTCTTTCTCGCATAGTGTGAAAGGAGGTTGAACTCATGGGGAAGGTGGAGTGGTGGGATCTTTCTTTTTACTTCTACCCCCAGCTATAGTAGTAGCGCTAGTGAGTGGTGGTGAGGGTGGTGCGGTTGGAGTAAGTATTGGAATCTGCATCGGGATTCCTTTTGTTTGGGGAGGGAGGGATGGTTGAGGGACCATCGCAGGTGGGTGTAGATACCATACTAGAATTTACAACATGATATTGGGAAGGGTAAGTGTTTTGGCTACTTGGAAAGCTTGTACACCTGGTGGGGGGTTAAAGAAGGGTATTTGAGTAATGTCTTGGGGGACTTTCTCCCAAAATGGGATGTGGCCCTTGGGGAGGGTAAAATTGGGAATAGGTGGAGCTGAAGAGTTATTAGGGGATTCCTGAGGAAGGAGTTCTACAACGAGTGGGATGTCAGATAGTAAGGAAGCCTCTATGGGGGGAAGCGTATCTCTAGTTTTTGTTCCATTAGATGAGATGACACATACTTGTGCTGAGGGATGTATGAGCGGTGGTGCTCCATGGTATGTCCCTAGAAAGGATGGGTCTTTGAAAATGTCAGGGCCCATCTCGATGAGTGGGTAGGCATCAGGATTAGTGTGGAAAAAAGGTAGGATGTTATCGATGTTGGAGGAAGGATTGGGATCGTAATGTGAAAATTGGTCGATGGTGATGATCTTCCCGTTGTGGGGGGAAATCATCATTCGAAACATGGAAGAGGCCACAACCTTCATGGTGTACATGTAGCTTCGACCAAATAAGATATTGTAATCGAGTGGGGCATTGATAACCTCAATGTCAATAAGGATAGTCTTCCCCCCGAGTTCAACGGGGACATTTTGAAAGAGACCTTCAAGAGAGGATGGCCGTCCATCATAAGCTCTCAGAGTGATGGAGGATGGTATGAACTCGAGGGAGACAAGTTTATATCATATGGTTTTGGACATGATGCATGTAGGTGCACCTTTATCAATGATGCAACGATGAACTATGATGTTTTGGATTTTAACCAGTATTTAGAAACCTACTAGAGCGGGGAGATGTGGTTCCCCACTATCAAGATCAAAGGTGATGAGCCGAGTGTCAGCAGGGTCAACTGCCCCCAGGGAGGAAAGTAATGACTTCCATTGATTAGGACAGGTTTGAAGGAATTCTAAAAATGACATGGTAGCAGGGATTGTGCCATGTCATCAACTAGACTATAATTGTGTGCCACCCTAGCCTGAGGGTTGTTGACATTTTGTCGTAATGGGATGCGAGGAATATGAAGGGGTGTTTAAGTATTAGGGCGTGGAATCATCAAAGGTGGTCCAGTTGTGACTAGATCTACTTCCAAGGTAGTGGGATTAGGGTTAGGGGGTGCATTGTATTAACGACTGTGCATTTAGAGAAGAACTTATTCCTCGCTAGTGAGGAGAATAGTGTGATCTGTAGAAGTGCCTGAGTTTGGATATTGTCCCATATGTAGTGGGGAAGGATGCATATCCTGTTGTGTGTTCATCACCCCTTGGTGTGGAATGGGGTTTTGCAGCACGACTAGGGGTGGTTTCTGCACATATTGTTGTGGGGCCTTTTGAGGGGCAGGCTATGTTGGGGGATGTGTTCCATTTACACATTATTTCATCCATTTAAAGTCAGCGATTTGAGGGAAATGGTGAGTATAATGACCATACTCACCGTAAAAGGAACAATGGAAGTTTGTCCAAAGATTGTTGTTATTATTCCCTTGGAGTTTGTTATTATTTCCCCCTTGGGGGTTTTGGTTTCCCTGATTCTAGTTGCCCCAAGCAGGTTGGTTTTGTTGGGGGTGATTCCCTCCTGGTCCTGGATTATTATTGTTTTGGTTTTTTCCTTTATTTTTGGCATTATTCGACTGATGGATCATATTTTCTATATTCAGTTGTTCAAAATTTTGATATTGTTGAATGGGAGAGGGCTGAACAAAATTAACCCTAGCATGTGGGTGTCATTGTGGTGGAACCATGGGCTATGGAGGGCTAGGAAATGGTAAGTACATATTATTTTGTGGTAATGATCCATAGGGTATATAGGAAGGCGTAGCGCTTTCACTAGTGCTTAGGGTGTAATATGAAGTAGAAGGGGTACTAGAACTTGGTTGGACAGTTGGGCGTATTGTGGGTGTCGGCAGGGGTCCGCTTATGGGTGGTGGAAGGGCAATAGGGTATGGTTGTTGATAAGGGGGAGGAGGATAATAAGGGTTTCTTCCATATATTGGCAGATATTGTGGTGTACCATACATAGGTGGTTGTTGGGGGTGTGGATTGTGGTGTGTTGTTGTACCAATCAATCCATCTGTTGAATGAGACATCCCAGGTTTGTCCTAGCTGAATGGTACAGGTCTTGGGAGGTCAGGTAGTACTGTGTATAAGTATCCTAACTATGAATAGATGAGTTCGTATTGTTCAGCCTTGTTTATGGCTTCTTCTTCGGATTGGGGGAAGGTGGAAGCCACATCTTTGTTGAGGAGAGATACAAGTGATCTGAGAAATTTGGTGGTTTCTTCTGTGCATAAAATACGTCGTCAATGCCATTCGTGAATGTGGTCAACGATATGTGTGGTTGAGGTTTGTTTAAAATTAGAGAGTAGTTCAAGACCATTGTCATGGAGGATTGGTAATTTAAAGAAGGTAAAAAATGCTTTGGCCAAAGATTCAAAAGTCGCATGGGACCCTGATTTTTAGTCTACATACCACTTGGCTTATGGGCAAGTGAGTGTGAGTTGAAATAACCTTAATCGAATGAAATCATCCATGATGTTGTTTGAAGAGCACCATAAGTGGAAGGTCATGACTTGGTTGCCTGGGTCGTCTCCTGCCTTTCCTTCAAACTTAGGGATGTTTGAAGGTAGTTTTGTGGGCATTGTAGGCCATGTGGGGTCATGCAATATAGGGTTGTTGGTGAGTTTACTCAGATCGGGTATGTTGAGGGAAGCCAAGTATGGAATCTGGAGTGGTGGTGGAGGGTTAATTCCAGTCATGGTGGGAGTGGTTTGTGTACCTGACCCATGAGGAGGGTTAGTTCCAGCCATGGTGTGAGTGGTTTTTGTACCTAACCCATGAGTGGGGTTAGGTGGGGTTGTACTTCCCTTTTGGGAAAACGTTTGCCCCCCGCTTCCTTCTATAGGAAATCTAGTGGATGGTTGATTATGGGAAGTGGACCCAAGTAAAGTGGAACCAAGTAAAGCTGATACCAAGACAATAGCACTCACAGGGGTGTGAGAGGGTTGGGCCAATGAGATGGTGAGGCTAGGAATGCCTCCTAAAATAGGAGGGAGGTTCTGCAATCGTCTAGAATGACGGGGATTCTATGGGTTCCCTATGATGTCCAACTAGAAGAGTGGATGTGTGTGGGTGGTGATGAGAGAAATAAATGAACAAGAGTCTTTTTGTAACTTGAACCTTCACAATATATCTCACAATCGTATGTAATCACAAACTCATCATAAATAAATCAATTGATAAAGAAGCATACATGTGGGTAGGTGGTTTTTGTCTATGTGGGAGAACAAAGAAAACAAATGATTGTGTCCTAAGAGACGTAACGTCCTTCCTCTCAAATATCACTGGAACTTCCAATAACACTCAACAGTGGGGTTCGAAGCCACTGGAAGAGGAACTAGTGAAGGATGAAGCAATCAATTATAATGAAGGGTAGAGGGTGCATATCTCGAAAGAGCTAGTGATATTTCCCAATAGCCACACAAAATATGATCAAGGTGCAATTGCAGCTCACAATTGCCACATGGGTAGATGTCCTAAAATTTGGTCACTAGGTACCTCAGTCAAAGTGCAACATTTAGATTTTCGGCCTCAGAAATGGGTCATGGGCTGGATTCCATCCAAGAGGTGGGTGCCTAAAGGGGGGATGCACAAAACAACCGGACCTCGGCCCTTTACCCTTCACAAGTATCTCCCTGCCTTATGGGAACACTTGACTTGGAAGTTTTAAAAGTTCCCTATTTGTCAACTTCTAATGTTTTAAGATGTAAGAACCAGATAATGGGGAGTTATTTGGATGCCTATCCCGAGATCCTACCTAGACTAAAAAAATTCTTTTGGCACCTCCTGTGGAGGAAAACTTAGAGAGTTTTTAGAAAAAATTTAGATGTGGTTGTTTGAGAGATTGGGGGTGTGAACCAATATCATTTAAATTAAGTGGGAGTGGATAGTTTCGTCAAGAAAAGGGTGGGGCATTTCAGAATCCCTTTGGAGGAAACTTACTTCAACCTCCACGATTCTAGATGAAACTATGTGAGCGAGTAGTGACTTTGTGTGTGAACAAGTGAAAGTGTGCCAATTTTTTGATAAGTTAGGTGTGACCTTGCAGCATGTGGACTTCATGTGGTCCTTACAAGTCTTGATTACCTAGTTTACTAGATGCCATTGGTACAACCTTGCGGAATTTTAAAGTCCCTAGGAAACTAGCATGTGGACATGTGGGTCCTTACCAATCCTTTAACTCCCTAGTGTGATTTAATCTAAGAAAGCTTCAAATGACTATCCTACATTGTAGACATGTGGGAATGTATGGGCCTGTTCCAAAACCTTTAAACTCCCCTAGTGTTGTAATCTAAGAAAGTAGATTCAAAACTATCCTATTTTTGCAGCATGTGGGCATGTATGGGCCCTTACAAATTTAAGATGTTTTTGAAAAGAAACTTAGAAGAGTCCCAAGGGGGCTGTTGTCCTATCCTAAATATTTTTTCTTTAAGGGAGATGCAATTTTCCCTCAATCATTTTTCTGATTCTCAAGATCGCTCTATGGCGTGAGAGAAGAGCATACTCAATGATTGATGTTCAATTTCGGGTCCCAATGCAAGTGTTATTATATGTGATATAGAATGATTCCAACTTAACTCTAATCAAAGCAAGCCATCCATGTGGAAATATGAAAGAAAAAAGAGGATAAATATGGATTTTAACTTCCTAAGTGCCTATGTTTTGACTAACCCTTCATGTGGAGAGGGATTCTAAGTGTGGTGCATATTACAGTTTGCATAGAATCAAGCTTAAGAAGGCTATGGGCCTTCAACAGATCACAAAAATCCTTACAATGTTTGAATTTCTAGATAGATGTGTGGATTGGGTCGCAGAGTAGACAGAGGCGCATGTGGAGCCAATGCGCAAATCAAAAATGACCTTTTGGCACAGGTGTACAATATGCATTGAGCAACACAGTGAGTTTGGTGCACCTTCTTAGAAGACGGGCTCGTGGGTTAAAACATCCGCGCACTTTCTGTTACATGATCGGGAAGAAACTTTTAGGTGAAACTCTCTAAGCTCAGCTCCGAATATATCTTCTTGAAGGCAGGCTTGGACCGGTTATGGTTCCTGGAATTTAAATAAACCAAAAAGAAGTGCTCAAACAACCCAAATGGGGAGGAGATTGATACCTATCCCCAATGGAGTTGCCAATCTATTGTATCCTTTTCGTCACCTAAATGAGAAAAATAAGGACACTTACAAGTCCAGTTGGGTTATCTAGACAGGATAGATATGAATGCAAGAGTTATAAATATCAATCATAAGAAATAAACAAACAACTAAACTAACAACAATAAAAGAAACTAAACTAGAGTGCACAAGGACATTAGAATAAAAAAATAAAAAACATTCATGCCACCAATGGATAGATTGTATTAGTGGGAAAACACCAAAGAGAAAGGGAGACTTATGGGTACCCTCTTCCTCCAAGAGAGGGATCTTGAACCCCCAATGATTGAGATCTTCTTACAAATAACAAACTAGAAGGAAATGGTGAATAAATTCTAAGCTCATTCACTCAAGAGGTGATGTGAATAGCTTAATGAGATGATTCTTGTATGCTCCAATGAGGAAAGAGGTTTGTCACAGGAGAATATAGGCAGAATAAGAATACAAATAGATTATTAGAAATATAGTGCACCCATGGCCTCTTTTTATACAAAATCTTTGAGGCATTATTCAACCAGTCTTTAGTGTGAACAAGGGGCCATTTTGTGCCCTTTGGAAATGCATTTTTTGGGTGATCGATTAACTAATAGGTGTTTGGAGATGTTGGATTCATGTCACCATTTGCAGATGATATTTCAGTGATAACAATATTGAAAACAAAGCTATCAAGTGACTCTGTTTTGAGAGGACCAAACTGGTTTCTTCCTTTTCATATTTGCACAGAAGCCTCATATACCGCTTTGGGGGTTGTCTTAGGACAAAGGGAAGGACATATGCCTTATGATATATACTTTGTCAGCAAGAACCTTTCACCTACTGAAGTAAATTACATTGTCACAAAAAAAGAATTTTTGTCAGTAGTACATGCCATTAACAAATTTAGACACTACATAACAGGGTATGAAGTCTTTGTACATACCAACCATTCAACTATGATATTTTTAATGAACAAGCCTATTAAAAATGCTAGAGTAACTAGATGGTTGTTATTACAACAATAATTCAATATCACCATCATTGATATGCCTGGAAAAGATAATTTAGTTGTTGATTTCTTGTCTAGACTCATTCATGCAGGTGATAATACCAATGATGATTTTCCAGATGAGAATCTATTTTCTATCTCTACTTATACTCCTTGGCATGCAGATGTAGACAACTATCTTGTAATAGGAAAGCTACCTCTGAATCTGTCCTCCCAAGAGAAACAAAGAATTGTCCAGCTAAGTGCCAATTACATGTGGCATGATGATTACTTATACCAAACTGGGCTTGACTTGGTGATCAAAAGGTGTGTTTGGGAGGATGAGATGCAAGATAGTCTTAGAGCCTTTCATGATGGTCCATGTATAGGCCATTTTGCTGACAAAAGGACAACATACAAGATTCTACATTCTAGCTACTATTGGCCAACTATTTTTAAAGATGAAAAGAAGTATGTGGCTAGTTGTGATGATTGCCAAAGGATGGGAAAACCTATTGCAGTCAATGAGATGCCCCTCTAAGATCAGGTGGTGTTGGCATAGGGGAAGACATAGATCACATAGATGTACTACATTACTTTCATCTCTCTTATCTCCTCTATTTACATTGCCTATTTATAGATTAAAAAATGGGCCTAAGTGTGGGTAAAACCACAGGCTGACATCCCTTTCCCATTACATCAACCCAAACCCTAAAATGGACCCAAAAATAGGTCTTGCTTCCTTAATTTTCACTTCACATTGCGCTCCATCCTTGGCAAGCTATCACAGTCCCAAAAACGGTCAAATATGACCAAGTATTATTCAAAACTTGGTCAAGGTCCAATAGGCCCCCAACACTCACCTGTGACTCATCCTGAGTTACTCAGGTTTGACCAATTCCTCTTCGAATGCCTTGAGCTTGGATTGAGCTGCTTCGACCTGCTGCAGTGTGACAACTTCTTGTTCAGTAAATTCCTGGATTACTGTGTCATTGAGTTGTCCTTCCAGGCACTGTCCTGCAGTGATGAAAACCTGTTCAAGTTCAGCTCCATGGATTTCAAGTTCAGTGAACAGTTGGCATGCCTACTCTTGGAGTGGTTGAAGTCATTGAGAGACTTCCATCACTTTACTTTGCAGTGTGTGTACTTGTTGTTGGGTTGTGCGTTGTTCTGCGAACCTCTTCATTATTTCGACTAGGGTTATAGACTTTAGTTGTTCTTGTAGCACCTATGCATGTTTTTTTCCTTATTGTAGTTGCGCCTCCAATTTATGCAATTCTAGATTCTCTGTGAGGGTTTCATAAGTCTGGGTGCTTCTAGTGCTTAGTTGCTTACATTCCAAAGCCAAGGTTTTTAATCGGTCGACTGTGCTTTGAGCAGTGGAGGGGGAAGTTGACAGTTCTCTCAAGGATTATGCCTTTACACCTATAGACATTCATCTCTCTGACATGATTGTCTCAGTCATTAAATCACTTAGAACTTCTTCAACAATTTTCTCAATAGCGCTGAGCTCGTCTGACATAAAAACTTGGGTCAGCTGGCTCAGGTGTGAAAGGAATTCAGATATTACAGTGAACCATAAGGGAATAAGGAAATGATCTCAGGGAAGTAAATATCAGGGTTCGCGATCAAATTCTTAGTTAGGAAAAAGTATTCTCGGTGCATGGCATGACAAGTTAAGTAGGCAATCTCAGCAACGCTCTGCTTGCAATGTACATAAGGCCTTTATTAACTCTGTTCTATCTGTTCTAGTGCTATCCAACAGTATAGTGGTAATCTATAATTTCTTTTCGATCCGTTCGGAGTGGCATTTAAATGGTTATATTGGTTCCAACGGCTATATTGCTTCGTCATGGTGAAGTATTCTATGTCGTTGTTCTGATATCTCGGTGAAGCTCCAATTCTGCAATTCTTCTTGTTGTGAAGTGTCCTCTAGAACCTCTTGTAACCTTATAGTATTATCTCTTTTCTTTCTTAACTTCCTAGACTTTTTCCCAGTGAGCTTTGTCTCATTAATTCTTTTACCATTCTGATGCTTATCTTCTGTGGTCTTAGTTACTTCATGCTGTTAAAAGTCTTTCCTAGGGTTCCTTGATAATACTTCTTCTGTATAAAAAATAGGTAACTCAATCTTCTGCGGATCCTCAAGTGTTCTCTTAGATTCAACATCAGAGTTGTTAATATTAAATATCTGTGGTCTTCTCTTCTGTTCTTCAATCAAGTGTGTGATTCTTCTGGTCATAAAGTCTTTTAACTCTTGCTTCTTCTGTTCCAAAACTTTTTCTTCCTTTTTTTTTCTGGCTTGTTCTATATCAATCCAAGGTTTTCCTATGAGCATGGTAAATGGGGCGTTGTCCTCAAAAATTTTAATGATCTCAAATTCTTCCTCTGTCGAAGTTCCATTGACAGTTCTTAGGTATCTGGGCGAGCCTTCCACATAAGTTTACTAGCTTTCCTCTGAATAAACTTGTTTCTCCTAGTGAAGGGATCATGGAAGGCTTTCCTATAGCTTCCCAATTTCTTTCTAGAATAATGTTTACTTATGTTTCTTCATCAAGAGTACAGTCAATGTCAAAGTCCCCTATTCTTGCTTCGATTTTCTCCTTTTCTTTGAATATCTTTGATAGCCTAACATGTCGATGGTCATTCAAGGTGTCTTTCATCTATAGCAATATATTTTTTGATTCTTTCTGGGTTTCTGTTATAATCTTAGTCTCTTGATCTCCTTCAGGGTTTTCTTGCTCCATATTCATCTTCTCAAGTCTAGCAATCATCCTAGGGAAATCCAACACTTCATGGTCCATAGCCTTACAACAGAGGCAACTAGGTTTTCTCCCAGGGAATTCCTTGGCAAGATGTCGCGGTCTTCTGCAACTATAATAGAGGGTTAATCCTCTCTTTCATTTAAATGTTCCCCAACTTCTTTTGTAATGCACACCAGGATCATGATAGCTAACCTACAAAAAACTCTTTCCACGATCCTCCATGCACTTGTTAGTCCAGACGTTCTTTCTATGCATAGGTATAACATATCTATCATTATACTTATCAGATCTATTCATATCAAACTTTCTTTCATCTATTAATGCCCTAGTTTTCAAGCTAGGAAAGAATCTATCAAACATACCTAGATCCATGCTCTAGAAACAAAAAATTCACTTATCTTACTTCTACAGAGCACAAAGCTTCTAGATCTAAGGGCTTTTGACTATTCTTACCTTTATTAGAGCACAAAGCTTATAGATATTACCTCTTTTCTACAGATCTGACTTCTTTCTTT
>JASDQU010586845.1:0-17545 GCA_032191745.1 Picea mariana | reverse complement strand
GGCACAGGGTGAAACACCATTGCTCCCTGCTGTCGTTGGCCCCCATAACATTCGACACCAACACTTTCTCATGTTATGGTGGGTCTTACTTTGTGACTATTGCAGTTATTTCTATCATTTGTCGAAGACCTCTAAACTTGGTAGGGCGATCAATGCCCGCATCATCGCCAATACTTATTACCGCGATCATTGCCTATTATTCAGAGTATGTTCCTTTGCATAATTGTCTTCTGCCCTTTTTTTTCATCACCGCCCCCGAGGGTGCTGTAGTTGTCTACACCAACACTTCAGTCACCTTTTTTCAGAGTTACATGACACGAGCATGGGGCATGCCCGCCTCGTTTGTACACAGTTTTCTATTTTGCGCACCTCATAGAAGGTCGGGTCCTACCAGTTCCTTTTTTTCTCCAACGGATCGCTCTGAACGATCCCACTATTGCTCTATCTTACAACAACATTCTCAGTAGAAGAAACATTGATGGATTTCGGCTATATGTATGCTCCTAACCTCATCCATCAAGGGGCATTTGTTATCACTGAAATTTAATCCGCACATGGCGAAAAGAACTCAGCATCGTCAAACAGTAATGAAGTCATTCATGGCCCTGGATTAATCTCACATCATTCAAAAAAGGTCAAAAACTATGCAAAGTAGTGAAAAATTGAAGAGCGCTTTACAGAAGCTAGGCGCGTGCGCACATGCGCGGAACAAAAACGTAGCAAGCACGCATACATGCACGATGCGCGGTTGTTAGCCCAAAAAGCCATGCACCTACTAAACGACGCATTTATGAATGTGGTCGGCCTCCCAACCACTTCTGGTTCAGCTCCCAAGCTGATTTGACCTCCACATCTGGGTTGGATCTGAATGGTGGGCTGGTCAAAGACCTAATAATGCCCTAAATGGCCCCTTTTCACACTACAAAGCAGTTACACAATAACCCAATGCAATGCTATAAAAAGCCATGAATGCATCTCATTTTCTTAGGGAATTATAAGTAATGTTATGTTGCCTATATTGTTTTAAGGACTCCATCCTTGACAAGAGCACATTGACACCATTTCATTGAGCAATCCACCTCTCCATTGAGTGGATTTGCAAAGAGTTCTTTCACCACCATTTTCATTTTCTTTGTTCTAAGGAGAGAAATCTTGTGAGGGTCCAAGAGCCTTCCCTTGGAGGAAGAAGGGACTCACAGTCCCCTTTCTTCTTGGTGCTTTGATTTCATCAATAGATCAGCCTAAAATCATTGGTGACATGGGTCTTTTTGTGTTTGTTATCTCTATGTACCTATGCTTATGATTTTAGTTTGTATTAGTTTAATTCTTGCTTATAGTTTTGTTTTTATTTCTCTAACTCTTTCCTCTACAGCTATCCTGCTCAGCAAGACCCAACTGGGCATGCAAGCACCTCTTATTTTCTCACCAAGGTGACGAAAAAGGTGCAACAACTGGGTACCAAAACAAGCTAACATATGAGGATTCTACATTGCACTAGAGTATGCCAGCATAGGAATGTTGAATGAGAGAAGTTATGTATACATATTTGGAGTACTTATCATGGAGATTATTTCTGGAAGACACCCAATTGATTATGGAAGACCTACTAGGTAGGTTAGAATATACAATTCACTTCAATCCATTGTTGAATTTCGTCAGTACTTTCATTTAACAGAGGCACTTAAACAACGTATTTGAACAAAGAAGGAAATGTATTTGATCACACTTGATTCCATAGTTCCATAGAAGTTTGTATAAGTGATGATGGATTACAAACATCTCTCTAGAGTTGTCTAGGAAAGATAGAGGAGGAACAAATATCCTGGGGGAAGAAGAGGAGATAGTTTGAATGTGGCCACCCTGCATTAAATTCTATGTGCAATGACCCAATTTGGAAATGAAGATGACTACGAGATGGAGCAAGCAAAGGAAATGAAAATAGAGACAAAATGGCAACACATAGCAAGAAAACATGAGAATGGGGCACAAATTTAGAGCACCAAAGCATCCCATCTTTGGTGGTTGAGAAGGTAAAAATGTAGAATAAGTAGACTATGCCTATAACAGAGAATTCATTTTTTTTAAAATAATTAACTAATAACGTTTTTTGGTCATGCCATACATGATTTAAAATCAGATTTTATTTTCATCATGGCTTACTTTGTTTAATTTTTTGGTCATGACTTACATGATTTAAAATTATCTTTTCTTTTCATTGTTGCTTACTTTATTGAAATTTTTTATAATTTTACTACATATGATTATTAAATAAAAAAACAAATTTATGTTTGTTAATATAAGGTTTTATATTTGTTAATGAATCAAAATTAAATAGATTAATTATATTTTCATTAAAAATATTAAAAAAAGTAAAAATAAAATGTAAAATTAAATTTTATTTTTTTTATTTGACATATTTATAAATAAAATTAGGAAAATATTTTTTCAATAGAATTATATTTATTAATAAATTTAGAAAAATATTTATTAAACATATTATTAAACTTTGAAGATAGATTTTGTTTGGTACCGAGCTAGTCAAGATCTATGATTCTCAAGACCTAATAATTTGCAATGGTGTAATGAAGTGGTCGAACTCCAATCGAATGACTTGTATTCATGGGATAAAAAGTGGTATCATGGATTATATGATATCTGCTATTCATAGAACTTTAACCCTAACTCTAAACTTTGTCATGTACAAAATCCCCATTGAACAAAATTCTTATAATCAAAGGCACCTGTTTTAAAAAAAAATAAAGTTGATATTTTCTTAAAGGATTTTTAAATATCCTAATTTATAAGGATGACATCGAATACCTCTATCATAATTTTACAACAACCCCTTCCACTTCCATTAAACATTTCTCTTTGTAGGTGTCAATTAAAAGTAATAATAGAACAACTAACCCTTTGTATGATAAGGAATGTAAAATTTCTAGGAAAGTCATTCGGGATGCCTCTAATAAGTCCTTAAAACTCGATAACATAAATACTTGCAAAGTGCTAATTAAAAGGAAAAATATGTACTATATAAATAGAAAGAAAGAGTGGCTTTCACAGCTATCTAATCTTGATCTTAAGAAGTTATAGAGAAAAAATATAATTCGTAAAACAAAACAAAATAATATGATTCCCTTAAAGCAGTGGAGTTCCTACTTTAAAACTCTTGATGAATTTTCTTGTGCTATAGATAACATTCCAAAAGTTCCTACAAAGGATGAAGTTTTTTCTATGGAATACATGGAGTTCACATTTAAGTGGCTCGCAAATGGGAATGCTAAGGAAATTAAAGGCTACCAATCTAAAATATTTTAAAATAAGAGGGTCTATCCTCATCCCTTGCATACACAAGATCTTAAATTCAGAAATCCAGAAGGGATTCCCTAAACCCTTGACGTAAAGCCTCATTGTGCCTATTTTTAAAAATGGGGATAAAAACATTGGCTCTAATTATAGGAACATTATAATTAGCCCCATTTTAGCTAAGTTGTTCAGAATTATTTTGGAAAAGAAGATTATCCTATAGCTATAAAACCATGGAAAAAGAGCTAAAGGTTAGCTCAGATTTAGAAGATATCATTCAACTTTTGACCACCTTGTTACACTCAAGATCATCACAGAGGATTTCCACAATAATAAAGCCAATCTCTTGTGTTGTTTCATTGACTTTAGAAGTGCCTTTTGAGTTGAAGGATGCTACAATAAGGTTGTATGAGAATTTTATTACCAAGTTTAGGAACATCAAGGGATGGTCATAAGAAATTAAATGCAATATTGGAGTCCAACAAAGTTGTTCCTTATCCCCTACTCTTTTTGGCATATACATTGATAAGTTACAATTTGTTTGAAAGAAGTAGGTTGCATCAACCCAACTCTCACTAGTTCAGTCATCAATATTCTTCTTTATGCTTATGATATTATTCTTATGGTGAGAAGTCCCTATGATATTGATAATAAATAAGAATCCTCAAGTATTTCTTCTCTAGTATAGGTATGAGTTTTAATACTAACAAAAATAAAGTCATGATAATTAAATCCAATAAGATCACCTACGATACTTTCGTATATGACAACAACAACTTGGAGGAAGTGCCTTCATACAATTATCTTGGAATCAATATCCATCATAAGTTCAAATGGAATTATAACATTGAAAAAATGATAAATGGAGGGTGGACATATTATTAAGGGATTGAAAAAAATTGTAAGTTAGTATGTCTTTGGATATGGTATAAGAAAAAAATCCTCTTTGAGACTCTCATTTCTATTGTTATTTTATATGGATGCAAAGTTTGGGGATGTGGTATCTCTAGAGAGTTGTGGATAAAGATAGAGAATATCTAAAATAATTTTATAGCCTGTAATCTAAAAATTAAAGGAAATATACCCTATCATATCCTCCTCACAGAAGAAATTTTTTTCCCCGTTGAGAGCACAACTATGACTAGGTACCTAATGTATAATAACAAATTAAACAACATGGAAGGAAAGAACCTTCCTTTTCTTCAAAATCCAACCAAAACCACCTTTGGCTCAAGTAGGGATGGAATAAGGATGCCCAGTATTTGCTAAACCATTGGGGAATAAAGGAAGAGATCATTTTGTAGAATAAGGATAATATTAAAAATAATATTACAACTAAATTTAAGGAGAAAAACTTGTGCAATGAAGAGTTAGAGGGAAAAATAAAATTAATATATATAAGGAGGTAATCAAACCTAATATAGAAGATCATAGATAACTTTATTTTTTGATGAGTGTAAAGAAGAAAATAAACATTGCTAAAGTAAGAACAAATTCTCATGATATCCATAGTGAAATTGGGCATTGGTCAATTCCAAACATATCGTTGAGTTTGTCAATATTGTGACACTAAAAGGGTTGAAGATCTAAAGTAGTTTCTCTTAAAATGTTCAAATTATACCCAGATTGGATTTCAATTTTAAAATATTTGTCACACTACCAACCTTCCTAAACTTTTAACTCACCAAAATTGTGGTGATCTTGGAATGCTTCTCTTAATGTTTTTGGAGAACATAAATAAAATTCTAAAGAATTCCAAGTAATCCCTTATCTTCTTAAGGTCCTATAGACCAATTAATTTTTAGTGGACATTAATCATCATCATCATCATTTGGTAGAAAGGAAAAGGATGGTATCAATTGAAATAGTAAAATTTAAAATTCATAATATAAAATTTGTATATAAATAAATTTAATGAAATGGGAAAAATACATTCTTTTGTTTGCTAGTTTGTCCATGATTTGTGGGACTAACCTGTGGTCTAAGAAATTGTGACCGAGAGGTATCTAAGCCATCAAAATCACCTGAATATTGCACTCAGTTTGGGCCACACCAACCCTTATCATGGTTAGATTTTAGGTGTCTCCTCCCAACTACAACGAAGTTTCAGTTGGAGTTTCAAACATGAATCACCTTAAAAAACAAAGCCCTTCAAAACCAATAGTACTGGGGGGATTTCACAAATGAGAATAATGTTTTATTAAACATATTATTATATGATTTATAAAAAATGGAGAAAAAGGAGAAAAAAATACACTGAATTGAAAAAGTAAAAATTATTTTTTATAAATTGAAATTATTTTATTGAGAAACGATTTTATTAAATATATTATTTAATAATCAAAAAAAATGAAAAGAAAAAAAAAATAGATTAAAAAAAAATGAATTAATTTTTGTTGGCGCATAGTGGGAAGACCCAAATAACAACAAAACCCTTAGACACTGACCCTTTCGGCATGACATACAAAGCAAGTGAACTCTCACCTGAGGCATCTATAGGGGCTGCAAGAATCAAGGTTCTGCAGTTATGAGGGGAAGCGAGGAATTCAACCTTTCATTTACTCGTGCGAATTTCCTATTACTTAAAAATAAATTCATCATTAACATAATTTATGCGTGGTATTACAACATCATGTATGACTAACACATTCATCATTATACTTAAGAATTCTCGTTATTGTGCAACAACATTAAACAACATAACATGCAACCACAATACATCACAACACACAGATTTATGTGGTTCACCCAACTTGGGATACATCCACAATGACCGGATTCTTATATTATTCATGAATAGTTTTCTTACAATTGTGCATTGCACTACAAAATATGCAACATAAACGCCCCTCAAAGCTGCCTAGTTGTTCTACTGCAATGTGAGTTCACTCCTTAGTCATACCTAATATTCCTTCCTTACTCGACTTCCTTACCCAAAATGCACTAGGTATTTCTCATATGTTGAAACCTCATACAACTTCTACTACTACTCTTTCTCCCTCCCTCGCTACCCAAAAACCCTTTACATATTTATACATAAAATTAGGGCTAATCTCATTACATAAAATTAAGGCTAACAATTTTCTTCCTTTTTCGCACTGCTTCGTAGCACATCCTTCTATCGTGTGCTTTGAATCCTTGAAGTCCTCTCTCGTCTCCCATCCTAGTCCATATTCTAAATGTGTCTTATTTTTTTAATTCTTGTTGGCATTGATCCCAAAAATTATCCAAAATGCCTCTCCAACAAGACCCCAACACTCATATGTGGCTCATCCCAAGCCACTCAGGCCTGCTTCCGGTGTTCCATGAATGTTTCGAAGGTCATATTCACTATTGCAATTGTTTCCTTGACCTTTAATTCCTTCTTAAAAATTTGTTCTACTATTTTAGTAGTAACGCGAGCCTACACCTTCTCAACACCTTCCTCAACTTCTTTTTTGATGATTTCTTCAGTTGTTGTTAAGGTCATAGTCACTCTGTATGCTTCTTTATGTAGGATTTTGATTTGTTGTGCATGAGTCTACTACTCCTCCCTTAGCTTATTCATATCTAAATAAAACTTTTGGTTATCGTTCATCGCAACTACCACCTCTTCTGGAAGTAATGTTCCCATTGTTTCTTGTAATTTCTCCACCTTTTCGTGTGTAGTCTGAATATTTTGAATTATCTCTTGTTGGACCCCATCTTCTCTCAGCTATGTCCAAAAACCCATAGTTTCAACCGTTGTTGTCACAATTTGCTTGCTCGTGTCCCTCTCTTCAGGTGGAGTGCTTGGTGTCACACATGCTCTAGATCAACTATGTGTGCGTGGAAGCATTAAATGGATTCACTTATCTTTGTGACCTAATATTCCACCGGGGCCTCCTTCTCAGCCCACACCTCTAAGATTTCTTGATATACTTTCTCTAATTCCTATTGCATTCGTTCTACTTTCTGTATGCCCTCATCGTGATCTTGTTTCACTTTGTTGTACTATGTCTCTAATGCAATATTCTATGTTGCAATATTTACTAGCTCACTAAATATATTTTCGGTGCACATGTTCATCTCTTATGTTGTTCTCATCTATATCTCCTGCAATACATCCATTGGTAGTTGTGATAGCACTAAGTCAATATGACCTAATTCCTTAGCCTTCTCTTGAATTTATATCATGGGTAACTAGACTTCCTCTAGCACTTGCTTAATCAACCTATGTTCCGCTACAATGACCAAGGACTAGGATATTTTTGGTCCCACCTCTCCAGTCTTGGTATTGTTGGTTGTTGGTTCCTCCTCTATATGTCTCCCTGGTGCGATGTTTACGGCTTCTAATAGCTATCACAATTCTTCCATTTGTGGCTGCATCCATATGTTAATATCTTCTTGTTGTTGTGTTGCGCACTGGAATGCATTGTTAGTGGATTCTTTTAATTAGTCACCTATATTCTCCAAATATTCTTCTATCAACACCTGAATCACCACTTCCTTAATGAATTTGTGCTTGGGCCATGGGTGTCTCGGTCTCCCTATCTCTGGATATTTTATCTTTCTATCATTGCACGGTATTGGCAGTAGTTTTGGCTCCTTTGGGACCTTCCCCCTGTCCTGGTCATATTATTATTATTCCTCGTCATAGACGTCATATACTTTAGGGTTTGGTTTCACTGATGGATCTGTCTCTGTGGGTGGAATCTTCTACTCATCCTTCCAATCAACAATAATGTTTCTCATTTCCTGTTCCATCAATATGTATTGTGTTGGTAAACACTATTGATCTGGGTCCTTCTTTTATTGAACATACTGTTATAAGCAAAATCTGTCCGTAGGGACGGATCTGACCTATCCGGCTGTGAAGCCAGTTACAGCCCCTTTGGTAGCTCGGCGCGAAGGCAGAGACTACCCGCACCTCAGGTGGTCCTTTTCCTGAGGTGGTAAAGAAGGGGGAAGAAGAAAGGTGAAAGGATTACAAGAAGTCCTTCTCAGGACCACCTACCCTGGGTGTTATCCTTCCTTAGCTTCCTGGATGGCCGGAATGGCCTGGGGGGTGAAAATTATGGACAATGGGATGAAAATGAGCTCGCTGATTTTTAGGACAGCGAACTAAATAAAGTGGACAGCGAGTTGTTCACTTCCTTAAAGTGTTGGAAACTGCCCCAGAATGGGTCGTCGGGGTAAACCGGTATCCTGGGTAAATAACCAATGAATACTTTAAGCAAATGGGTATGAAACAAGGGTGAAAAGGGGTTTTAAAAGCTACAGCCAAGTACCTTTAAATGGCCGTAAATTACGAACAGCAAGCTGTTCAAATCTTTCAAAGCAAGGAAACAAGCCCAAAATGGCTCAATACCCCCCAGGGTGACCCGGGAAGTGATCCCGAAAGATTGTTAAGTCAAAAAAAGGTTGTAAAAGTAGATGAACAACTTTGCAACAAGCTATTACAGCTATGATATAACAGAAAGTATACACAACTTCAGTTTTGGTTTGTGAGTGGAAAAGGTGGACGGAGGAAAGGTTGACTTTAAAATATATTATTGATCAATTTTTGTTTTTTGTCACATGCCTTGGCCACCACACTGTTTTGAAGCTTATCCTGATCAGGCAAACACATCCCGGAATTGTGCCAACTAGTATATGAAGAGTAGTCCTAGAAATCCACGGTGGTTAGGTTGAAGAGTGCCCCATGCAGTTCATAGAAGTAGGGATTAGCCACTTCTCATCACTAGCGCTTTCGGGCTCTTAAAGCCGCTCGAATGGAAGAAGGATACCTGCGAAAAGGAGGAGGCTCGGGACCCCCATAAAGAGGGTTTTTGCTGAGATTACCCAAGCAGAGTAGTATTCCAATCGAGCTGAGCTAATCAACTCCTTGACCGTGCGGTACTGAGGAAAGACCACTCGACTTATACTAACTAGACAACTTCCGAGGGGTTCCTGATGAAGACTCCCTGGCTTTGACTCTTAATGTTCTATGAAATTGAAATTTCATAAAATAAAATACCAGACCATCCACGTGGCGAGGTCACGCATTTCTTTCACAAGTGTGCCTCCTGGTTATTGAAATTGAAAACTATCTTGAAACTATATACATAAAGCAAGTAAATAGGTAGGTGACATATATGTCACGACTAGATAATATGTGTATATAGATATTTAAATAATATAGATTTTTTGGTTTTCTGTGTATAGGGCGGACCTCTGAATTGTTTTCAAGTTTGTTTTCCATTGTTTTGCATGTGTTTAGCTTGTTGATTTTGTATAACCCCTTTTGGGACAGCCACCTGTAAATTAGTGAGCGAAAATATAATACAATGAAAATGTACAAGATTAGATAATTACAAAATAACAATTACAAGATTCAACCCAAAGGAATGGGTTGAGACTTTTTGTGAGCGGAAAATCCGCCATGTGCATAAAAGCCTCAACTAATTCCTTGTATAGAGACTGGAAATTTAGTGTTTGAAATACAAAGGTGTGGTTGTTGTTTACACAAATATTTAACCAGATTTTTCTATCATGAATTTACAAGTAAACCATTCAAACTACTTACACAAATTGAACCTATAAACGTTGATATGTATAACAGAAATCTTTGGGATGAGTGCAAGTGATAATTAAAGAGTATGTGAGAGTGATTGAGTAGATTTACCGATTGAAATGTTTGTTTTTCTTCGCTGCCCTGCTGGCCCCTTTGCCTCAAATAGGTCTCTAGGTGGTCCCCAACTGCTTGAGAGAAACAGAATGGGTGACTAGATGTATCCTTGCAGGCAAACAATGAAATTTTAGTGTTTATGTATGGAAAAAACTGAAATAAACATAACAAAAATTTACATATAAGAAGTATATAACAGCCAACTAAGATGGCTGTCCCGTGAGGGGAAATTGACCAAAATGATCCACTTTTTTGTTTGGGACAACAAGGTTAATGGTCAGAAAACATAACAGAAACATACATGAGCGAAAAGATGAAGCAAACAAGTATGGACAGCCAGCTATGAGGTCTATTTAAGGGTTCTCCTAAGGGGCCCTAGGACTCCCAGCCACTAGCTAAGGCTGAAAATAATTGAATACTTCAGAAAATCTGCACTAAAACACATTAAACAAATTAAACCAAGTTGTTAGAACATGAAAGTAAGCAAGTTAAACCCAAGGAAGCAACAACAAACACCTAGCCAACCAATCCTTCCTGGAGATAGCTAACATATCAAGCATTTACCACTACCCCTCAACCCTTAACCAACAATTGACACTTCCAACAACTAAAATTCAACAAGTACACACACACAAAGAGCCTTATAAATTTCAGTAGAGCTTTGTTACTATATTCATCCTCCTTTTTTTACAATTCCAACCCTCTTATTTATAAAGGAGAGGTGAAGGCTTAGGGTTAGGTCACAAGACACTTGTCACTTTTGGAAAAGTGACAAGTGGACCAACCCTAAAGTACTTTTGTCTTTTTACAAAAAGTAAACTTATCCAAAAAGGGAACCTTATCCAAAAAAGAGAATCTTATCCAAAAGGGAATCAAATCAGATTTGAGGATCAAATCAGATTTGACTTGACCCTTCAATTACATAATAATTACAATCCAAAAGTAAATCGTACGGAAGTTTATATTACAAAAAGTCATTTTTCATAAAATGACAAAGCTTGATATGCCACATCATCATTTGCCATTGGGATTTGGGCCACCCCAAATGCTCTTTGATTGCTGCCATGTTTTGCAGCTGTAGGTGATGTGTTTTAGGATAGTACATGGCCATCCATGGCTGCCAGATTCACCGGAATGAAAGCCCAAGGTGTGGGGAATTGCTGAGCTGCTTTGGAGGGCAAGGGGACTTCAAGATTTGGTCGCTGTAAGTAAGGAAACGCCCACTATTCAGGCACTTTTTAGACCTAATTATGCCCCACCTTTGCTGTCTATAAGTATCCCTGTGAGCTGGCTGACACATGGCTTTGATTTGGGCCTGTTTCGGTAAGAAGGCTTCTTGGATCTGAACTTTGAGAGGCTCTTCCTCTGTACCAAACAAACACAAATCTATTCTTTACTATGCCCATGCTGTAGCTCTATCTGCTACCTTTCCTCTGCCTTTCGTTTGGCGCAAATCCGACTATGGATGAGTGAGATATGGCCCCGGGAAGGTATGCGGATGGAGCCGGCCAATGGACTGATTAGGGAAAAGTTTTGAAATTGGAGTGAAATTATGGGTTTGACACCAGAATTGATAGGCTGTTATAGGCCTGTATACCTGTAGCTGAAGTGGGTTTCTCTCACCGGGCCCAATTTGACCTCGGAGACCCCCAATTAGGCCCCTTTCTGATGCATGCTTGTAGGGCCAAACTGAGTACCTGTCGCTCTGGGACATGTCACTGAAGATCTAGGTGAAATTTGTTGAGGTGAATGGCATGGGTGTATTCTAGACTTCACCTCGGTCGTTTTGACTATTTACGGGCGAAAATCCACCTTCGTATGGCGAAGTTATAGAATTAAAAAGGCCAATGACCCTTGGGGGGGGGATTAAAATTTTTAACCTATGATTTGGAGCCAAATAAAATTTTATTTATATTTTAATTAAATATCATAAAATATTTAAAAATTTATTTAATTACAAATATAAAATATATCTATAACTAAACTAAAATTAAAATAAAATATAATATAAAATTAAAATTAAAAATAAAACTAAAGTTAAAATTTAAACAAACATTTACAACGAAACCCACCTCCACCGTCGGCCCCTTGTCGGCCATGTGACCAAGCCAAGAGCTAAAGGAGGAGCCCATAGGCGTGGAGAGGTAGATGGTGTCTGGATTTTGGAGGGGCATGCGCAGAGGAATGGGAGAGGACGAGGGCGTAGGAGGAAGGGGAATGGAGGAGGTGGTTGTGGGTTGTGGGCAGCGCAGGAAGGGAGGAAGAATGGAGAAGCTGCATGGAGGTGGAGGTATGGCAGTGCGTTGTGGGCGGTGCGCACAGAGGGAGGAACCTGCATGGAAGAGATAGAGGGTGATGGAGGGCTGTTACAGCGTGGGGTGCCGTGCACAGTGGAGTGGAGGAAGAGCGTGCACGCGGGGGTTATGGAGGTGGTGGCTGCGGGGAGGGGGAAAAAGGCTGCACGCAGGGTAGAGGAGGAGAGAGCATGTGCGAGGGGAAGTGGAGGTGAGGGCCGTTGTGGTAGAGGGATGTGGGAGCTGGAGAGGTAGGAGTTGTAGCAATGGAGGAATGGCGTGCGCACAGATGGATTGCTAGAGGTGGAGTGGGATGGAGGAGGCCGTGTGGTGCAACGCGCAGGAGGAAAGGGAAACAGAGACAGAGGTGAGGGTTGCATGTGAAGGGAGAAAAATGGTGTGGAGGAGGCTGAGTTGCAGAGGTGGTGGTGGTGGCGCCAAGGTGGTGGACGGGCTACCAGCCACCCAAAAATTAAAAATTTTCAAAACTATAGGCAAAGTGGGTTTCTGGTGGATAAATTGAACGGGAGGTTTTGGGTTCAAACCCCCTACCTTCCACTTGGATTTCTGGGTTGTTTTTGAGGTTTCTGGGAAAAGGAAAAAGGGAGGGCTGGGGTTCAAAGGCCAGGGATCTCCAGTGACATGCCCAAGCTTGTAACCTCCAATAGATAGCTTCATACTTTTTAAATTCTAAAGGAGCCATGGAGGCTTGGGCAGAATGCCCAAGAGGGGTTCAAATCCCCTCTCCTTTGCATTTTTCAGCACACATACAATCTGAATGAACTCAGCAACCAAAAAAAACTAATTCTGAACCAGCAGCTATTACCACACTTCAAACAGGCAACAAAATACCAATTTTGAAAGAAAAATTGCAACTTCTCAGCAAAATTTTCCCTGGTTCTTTCTTTTTTTTTGGAATTGAGTAATGGGTTACCTGGTCAATGGCTTGGAGATGGCAGCATGGAAACTGGCTGCCCATTGCTGAACTTATCCTACTGTCAAGAAACATCCCTTGCTACCATGAATCTATTGCAGAGCTCTCCCTACTCTGCCAAATTGCCAAAATGGCTTGGGAGAGAGGAGAAGGGAGGTTTTGTTTTTTTTTAATTTTTAAAAAAAAAACCAATTTTCCCCATTTTGCATGAGGCTACATGCCCATTCCCCAAATTTCCAAATTTCTGAAATTTTTTTAATAAAACATTTTATTAATTTTTAATATTTTTGGAAATTTGTGCAAGTCAAAGTTTGACTTTGACTTTGACTTTGACTCTGCTGCAGCTAACTCAGCCCAAAAATGTTGACTGGAGAGACAGAGTCGGAATCGGACGCAAGTCACATCGTTGGAAAGGTATTGATGAGGACATCAGGAATATGTCATCACCAACTTGAGATAATGCCACCTTAGCCTTCAAATTCATCTCGGAACAGTGGCCACTTAAAAACCCTTGACTTGCTGGTGGGCCCACATGACACCTAATCTTGCGAAAGGTGCCAAATCGTCATATGATATCCAATCGAGGCAAATGAGGTACCGTTGGAAAGGTATCGATGAGTAATTTGATGAGGTGAAAATATAATTTTTTTCTAGGGTCATTTATGACTATCTTAGCTGTTATGAATCCCTTTCATGTAAGCTGGTGGACCCCTTTTTGCCTAAAATTATTGGCCAACTTGTGACAGCTCTAACCAAGCCATATGAAGTCGGAATGAGGCAAATAAGATGTCGTTGGAAAGGTTTCTGAGTCTATTACAGAGTGGCATCACTGAATATCTAATTTATAACTCTTTACACACCAATTTTAAATCATGAATCACTGCAACTAATTTGATGTCCAAAAGTGGTCATAAACTTGCGAAGGCTCGTTCTCACTAATCGGGGGTCGAAACCAAGCACGGGATAAACCGTTGGAAAGGTATCACACTTCCCTACACCATGTATAGGTTTGATTTTCAATTTGATACCATAATATGAACTGAATCAGACCAGGAAGCCATAGCTATTGGTTTTGTCTGTTTGGGTGACTTTGACTTTGTGTGCCTCATATGGGTCATACTGACTCGGAATCAAGCTCATGATAGCTTGTTGAAAAGCTTTTCCCAATCCCTACCACTTGGAAGTGTTGTATTCCTTGAATAGAACAACCTTGACATGAGGAAGAAATTTCATGGGGAAGGACCACAAATCCCTAAAAGCAACCAACTGATACTCTTTCAAGGGCAGAGGCCATAGTAACTATGACCCCCGCCACTGTCTTTGACTAGAACCATAGCATCAAGGGGCATTTATGGAAAAGTAACTGTGTAAAACACCATGTTGAGCCCAAAGCAGATTTTTGGGTCAACACATACATGCAGTGACACCCTACCTTAACACCATGCATACCAATGCCTTGTATGCCTCGACCATGTGAGGTGGCATGCATGGTGTTCCTTATATGTTGATCCTAATATTTTTATTGTAGATATAGAATGTGACATTAGTGTCCATATGACATTCCTTATGTGTAGTGTGCCAAATGTTATGGTAACTCATAAATAAGCAATGTTTCTCCTTGAAGCCCAAAAATTGACTTCATTTGGCTCCCTCCAAGATGATAACATGATTAGGATCAGTAACCAAGAGTAGTGGAATTTTCTCCCCTTGTCCTGCACTTCCTCTTAGTCAATAAAAAATAGGTTCAACAAAAATGTTTCCTATTTCATATGGACACCCTCTACACATCATTATCCAGCCATTATAATTGTTGGTGGCACTTGGTCTCTTCTTCATTTCCTTAACAATTTACAGGATAAGGTTTTCATCGTAAACCTTACCATCGAGTCGCATATGCTAGCGACATGTAGACCACGTTTTCCATAGAATTTATGCAATTTTTATTTCATTCTCTCTATGAGAGCTTTCTCATTATTTTTGTCAAAGAAAAATGGTGCAAAGTCCTTCCCCTATGATGGAAGTCTTGCAATGTTAAATCAGTATCAATGGATATTGGCCTTTCACGTCATAATTATCCTCAGTGCACACAAATTAACATCATTTTCACACATGCATTGATCTCCTAGATCCATCCAAAATGCGGTATATCAAACAGGTTTAGAAGACCTGCTTTATTCAACACCCTATCCCACACCTATGGTTCTACGACAATCATGTGGGTCTTGAAACTAATGGATTTCATCAGAAACTTACTGGGTACGAGCCCTGGAAACTTATTTTCGTCAGTGATATCATGGTCAACATATTTCAGAGCTGGTATCATACCTAGCATATCCCCTTCCACTATGACTCTCTCTGGAATCGGTGCCTCAACTAATGGGTACCTTGCTTACTTATGTAAATGGACCTATTCCGCTAATGGATTTCTCTACGGGATATAATCTCTCAAAAATATTTCGATTGAGGATGATGCTTCCTATGTTTCTTCTACTACGTACCACATCACAGGCTAACTACATGATTTCTTTGGTACTAAGGCTGAAGTTGTTGCTTCGTTAGGTTCCATTTTCTTCTACGATGTTGGTCTCAACTTCCAACTAGTTATGGGACTCGAATCTGGACTTCAATTATGTAACTTCGACTCCTTGGCTCTAGAACTCCAACTCTCTATAGGAGTTCTAGATGAAAATAACCTTCCCTCAATGGCCTTTTGTTTTATTTTACAGTCCATCACCAATTAATAAATTCCTTTCATGCCTAATCTTTTTGTCTAATCCACTAGTGGTTGGCATTCATTACCTGATTTTACTGCTCCACCACTCTGTATCTTCAACGAATTCTTTGTTCAATTCTAAAATCGATCAATCTCTTCAAAATTTAATGTTACACATCCCCACTACTTCTTCATCATGGTATCTATCTATTACATGTCCTATCATGGATTGTTTTAAATTTTTTTAGTTGTCATCTATGTAGTCTCATCTCTCGGCACGATTTGTTCCTTTTGCATGATCTCTTGTATTTTTTTCAATCTCTTTCCTTCTGTGGAATCTCTTTTCTTCTGTGCAGTCTAGCTTCCTTTATCTATGCAACCTTCTACCCTTTCCTTTATCTTCCATGATATTTTTTGGATTTTCCTCTTTATCTTATCACCTTAACTTCTTGGATTTCTCGACTTTTGACTTCTTTTTTGATCCAATTTCATGTTTTGTTTTCCCATTTTACTTTTTTTGGTTTCTTTTTCTTCCTTTTCTTGTTATAGTAAACTATGATACAAGTTATACTGCACAAATCCTTTAGTGTGCAGAAGGATGACCGTCCCTATATAGTTTCAGTCGACTCCCATTTACTAGTCCTTCCATGACGTGTCCATCCAGCTGTTCTAATTGAACAACACCTGTGTCAGTCACATATATGATCACGTATGTCCCTAAAAAAATTGTCTTGAACTTTCTTGGGTGTTGTAGGAACTTGTTGTCATAAAGTGGTACTAGATATCCTGTCTGGAACTTCTTCTCCTTGATGTGTCTATCATGCCATGCTTTTTCTCATTCTTTTTGTACTTTCTTATGGAATCCTAGATAAATCGATCTTCTCTAGCACTAGTAACTGTGATAGTCTTTCTTCTACTACACCAGAATCCAGAAGATTTTTCATTGCATAAATGCACAGACTCGGTACAAAAAATTCCATAGGAATGACTGCTTCATGACCATATTATAATCTTGATCTAGGTGGATATCGGTGGCCACCCACCTTTTCCGACTAGCTCAAAACAGTTTTCTGGCAACTTTGGCAATTTACTATTTTTAGCAGGTTTTAACTTCCGAGGCCATTTTGAGGGCCTAAATGAATATTTTTTGCGATAAAGGTTCTCAAAGATAGCCAAAGGAATGATTGATCCCCCAAAATGAATCTCCTCGATGATACCTTTCCAACGAGCTATCACGCGCCTAAAACGGAGATCGTATGCAAAAGCTACGACCCCGGGAAGTTGATGTACTAACTTACCCAAACGGGGCCCACATGACTTTTGGCGCTTCATCTCCTAGGGTTAGGTTTTTGGATGTATATGACTTTTGGCATTATCGTCTATTGTAAAAAGGCCTCTACAGCCTCATTGTAATCATCTTCTCATGGATGCGAGTAGCAGCCACATCTCTTCTCAGAGATAAGCTACCAGCGCCTAGCTAGTTTATTTCCATTCTGTCTGTAAGCATATTTCAGTCATTTGTTATTAATGAAATGAAGTCTTATTTCCGCTGCATCTCTAAGTTTATGTGTATTTCTATATTTCATTATGTTCCTACATAAATCTAGATCAGTGGTATCAGAGCGGTCTGCTCATTCCTGATCCTTCTTTGCATGTCCCCAACGAGATCA